>JAXGGS010761755.1:0-15196 GCA_035585475.1 Armandia brevis
AAGAAATCAAAAGAAATCAAAAGAAATCAAAAGAAATCAAAAGAAATCAAAAGAAATCAAAAGAAATCAAAAGAAATGCCACCGGTACACCTGAAACCCGCAACCCCTCCCGTTCCCTCCACCAAACCCTCCCAGGATATCACTGCGGCTTTTAACATATCAAGGGATATAAAATGTCCAGCTGTCATCATCAAAGATCGTGTGAGGGTTCTCAGTAGAATATGTGATGCAAACTCTCTTTAAAAGGTGAACATAAGCAGATTTACAGCTGTCAATCATACATCTAGCCACACATTGACCAATCGCAAAGATGCTAGCAGAAGTGATGTCACTTATGATAGCTCCTCCCCCCGACAGTGGCTCCACCCTCCTCATGGTGATACATCTCACATCACTAATCGTACTACTTACACACGAGGCCACACCAGATGCCACTGTGGTAGCTGGTTCTTCTGTAGTAGTTACAAGAGGATGTGTATTGCCAGCTTGTAGTGCATAAGACACATATCGTCTTTGTCCGTACAGCACCACATTAAAGAGAGCTCCAGTGGTGGATAATATCTGGTGTACACCAGTAGTGACACATTCTACTGCTGTGGAGTAACCTGTTGTTCCTGTAAACATAAAGATAATTTGTAAACATCCCAATGCATACACTGTGCAGTGCAATATGGCCTTGCGAAAATTTGGTTCTTTCTGGACAATCCATATACGTAAGGGCAGGACTTGTTTATTACTGACCAACAACTTCCCATTTGAGAGTGAGAGGAATTCCATCTATTTCCAGACTCCCTGAATAGGCTGTAGACATCAGCAGATTTACACAGTTGGTGTATTCCTCTCCAATGTCATTTGTCATGGTAGAGAATGTGTAGTCAGAGAACCAGGTAGTGGGGGACATGTGTATTATCATGCTAGAATCCGTGTCCATGTGTGTCTCTAAGGTATGGCTTTTCATGAACTGAACAACCTGTGATAACATAATAGGGACGGTTTGATTTATTGATGCCATTCACTGTGTTCACATAGACACCCTATCATGACATGAGTAGCAGCCGAGTTTGTGTATTGTCTAATTATAACTGAACATGACAAGGTAAGTAGATTGTATAAGTGTCGGAGCAAAGTTGTTAAGGAAGCTGGGCTCAATTAGAAATTACTCGAGCCACCTGTACATAATATGTTGTACATCGTACTCCAATAAACCACGGGAAGCTATGATTACCGTTGATGAGTTTTTATACTAGTGCCGTGAGACTCTACAAATACACTATTAATGCATGCTTTCAATAGAATCGAAGGATTCTGTTTGCTTGAAGTAATATAAGAGATAGTATTGTCTAGCTTTACTAAACTATCGGTAACTAAAACATAATATTTCTGAACTTACCATGACAGGGTTAGAAGCTGATACCGAGTATTGTTTATTTGAGCTGATCAGCAGCTGATGAAACTCAAATGGTTTGAGTAATCCACTGTAAACAGTTACATCTGAGTTGTCCTGAACTGTTACTGTTGTTCTTTCCAAAGAGGCTGAATTATTTTTAAATAATTGAATGGGTTTTTATCATAGAATATGTGGTTCAACAATAGAAATTCATTTATCTACGACTGTGACCTATTTACCTATGATTCTGAGCACATCTCCACTTGTTCTGAGTGAAAAGGGACGGACCAGATAAAACATTCCCAGAGATGACAAGGGGGGCAAGGTGTCTGTCAGATAATCTGGGCCACCAGCTTCTACAGATCCACGCCTCGCTCCTGACTGTACAAATATAGATTTGTCACTGGATATCCTGGTACCGGTTATATCTCCTCCATTATCCCAGCTTACTAGTGCCTAATGACAAACATAACTATGTTACTTAGATAAACACACATTTATAGGACAGAAAATATGAAAACCGGGATTGTTTTAATAAAAACATAATGTTCAACTTCTCCTACCTGGAATGTCTCATATTTATTTAAAACGATGGAGCATGTTTGTCCGTTGGTGTACGTAGATAAGTAAGTAAAGTTCAAAAACACTTCACCGGTCAATGATATATTTACTGTTGTAGAGTCTTCAGTGGCGGTTATCCCGATTGAATACGGACCCTGAAATACAATTTCCACAACATCACCATTTGTCTGTATTACTTATAATTCAGATAGTTGCCAACAGATTCATCATATAATTTCCTTGAGTGCAATATAGGTTAAATGTATTATCAATTTCTAACTTGATTTGTAGATGTAGCCAGGTATTTGTAGGTGGCAGCCACGTGATCAGTTCCGAGCTCTTCTATTGGTGGAACCAGGAAGGAATCAGAAGTGTACAAACCAACATTGATTCCCTGCACCACAATGTGTTCATCCGATAGTACATGCAAACCTTGGTTAGACATATGTATACTTCAATCAATTGGTTTGTTCCAACATTGCTAAGAGCTATGTAACGAGATAGTATTTCCGAGAGAAAGGGAACATTTCTTGTGTGTAAAGAGTCAATAGTACAAACACATATGAATATATAAAAATGCTAAGTTAAGCAGACCAACTGCTTGTTTTAGCTATTAAAAGCATGACAACTAAGCTTAGAGTCAGAAGTTCAAACATTGAGCGATATTGAAGATACATGATCACACATTGAACTAGTTTTATGCGAACTTGATGCTCCTTCTACCCAATATTGAACTTATTCTACCTTTATTCTCCATATTAGTGCTAAGAAGGGATGTCTGTGCTGGAATGATTATTTCTGTAGAAGTGCCAGGATTCACTGTGACTGTTTGATCGACTTTAGCTGGACCAGATGTTATCAGTGGAGTTTGTATTGTAACTGTAGCTGGGTTTGTTCCGGGGTTGACTACATAAACTTTCCCAAATGGATCACCGTAATTATAAAAACTGTCCATGAAGTTAAACATAAACTCCTTTCCTCCGCCGGTTTGATGAACACCTATGATGGATTATAACACCTAATCAGCTGGCATATTTGTGGTTAACATGCGAACAGGAAGTGCTTGTTGAAGATACTGTAATCCTTGAACCTACCAACGATTGCAATTATAATGTGGATGAGACCACAATTGACCATTTTCTTCTCACTTACGATAGCAGGAATACAGAAGAATCTGATATTCATATGACCAGGTGCAAGGTACCTAGGTTAATAAGGACCGATTCCAAAGATGATCAGATTATGGCTTCTTATGCTAGATAGCAAAAAATATATGTGGTTATTGTTAGAAATATAATAACATATTTAATGTAAGAGACTAATATTTGTTGTTACAAATAGTTTACAATGTTTAGATGCGCTTAACGCTTGTCACACTTTAGTCATTGTCTCAAATGCACCGTTCCGGCTGAATAACGCGCACCTCGTACTAACTATGCATGCGCTCGATAATTAACACATGACTTCTAGGATCGCCTAATGACCTTTTGCTAATTAGTAGTTATCTCTGTTATCTATTCACGGGAATCTCGAATCCTAACGGTCAGCTAATATGAATCAGTTTGATACATATAGTCGTAGAGTGTAAATGTTACACCGCATGTTCTATAATAAACTTCACTTTAAGAAATTGCAATATTAGACTTATGAATTGAAGGTCTGTACAATTGTATATATTATATTTAAATATGAGTACTATGATGAATCTTACCTTCATGAACAAGAATGGAGACACGACGATGCCTTTATAATAGCCTGGTCAGCACTGCTAACAAATATATCTCCCTTCCCCGCTGTTGCTGTCATGACTGCCAAATATCAGACCTATTGACTTCAACAGGCAAATCTACTTAAGACCTAGTGACAATGCGATCATATAACAGTGACGTTACAGAGTTAGAATGTTTGAACGTCAACGGAACAATAACGTGTCCATGCATTTTATATGATTGAGAGTTTGCACTTCAAGAAACAAAGAACAGATTATGAATATTTCAGCTCACAGACAGCAAAAATCTGTGCATCTATAGAGGACATATTGTCAGTTTCTGCCTACTGATGACTAATTAAGATATTTGCATTATTGCATTTTTGTGTTGGCAACAAACGACTCATTGAAAATATCAACTTTCCTTTTTATGATTTGCTTTGTTCTAGCAACTTGTTACACCTTAATGGGCTAACAGTATGAGCGCAGGCCTCCTACAGCCTCTAAGCTAGTTACAAATTTATAGAGTTCTAGTTTAGGAGCCATTGTCGGATTGACTTAAAGAACTGGAACATATATCTGTATTATTTTAACAAATATGGTTTCCCTTGTTTTAAACTGCATGTGCCTCTATTCACTATTGAAATGATCTTGACAATTACTTTCATTGGTCATGATGGGATAAATAAGAATACTTTACTGTTGTTTATGTTGCAGCTCTGACAGTGCAGTACATAGTTGAAGATTTCGTATAGAATCAGGATCTTGAGTTAAATTGAATAGTTTGATTATGCTTCATTCAGACACAATAAATCTAATAACATGCATATTAGAAGACAGCAAACTAGAAGCCAGTAGGGGTGATAGAAGGAAGATGATGTGTGACAGTAATAGGGTGATTTGTGACAGGAATAGGTCCTGGTCGATAGCCCCTTTGTTTAAAGGGGAAAAGGAATAGCAAGGGAATTTAGAAGAATTCTGGAGCCTTTAAAGTACAAGGCACACCTTAGAGTCGATTCCGTCATCTACTGATAAAATAAATATTGTCCTAAGAAAACAGATAGAAATAACGAAAACGTCGATTATAGAAATTAAACGGAATTATATGAACGAAGAATTAAAAGATCTATTGTATTCTACAAAATAGCATCAGTATATATTGGTAGTATGGGAAATTGTTACGTTATGGAATGGCGGTTCTAACGTTTCATTAACAAAAAATAACTGATGATTATCTTTTGTGAGAATTAAAACAGTCATGTGTATGATAGTTTACGCCAATGAATGACACTAAAACTAGATCAGATTACAAATCACCTTGAAAGTTATTATAGTAGAATAACAATCATCGTTGGTTTTCTCACCAGCAGCTATGACGTACCTGTGAGCGCGTAGCAAGGGCCGGTTGCCTTATGCCAAATAACAATATTCACCCAGACGTTACTCAAAAATAAAAACAAGAGCCTAGCCCGACTTTACACTTGATATCTCTGAGAATGTAATACACAAACAGGGAGATCAATAAATAGACAAATGTGTGTACAACGTTTCTTTGTGAAAGACATCTACAAGACACTTATATAAACATCAGCTGTAACCTATGGTATAATAACGGACGGTTGAATATTACATATATTGGGCTGACGGAAGTTCGTTTGGAAGGACGGGCGGTTACAATTAACAGGTTTTGCCCTAAAAGCGGGCAACAAATATATATAATGACGAATAGTGAAATATTTGTATAAATATATGAATTATCAATGTGTGATTTAGTTTCAAGTGAAAACTAATGAGTATGCGTATAACACAGTTTCACCCTCACTAGTTGAGAAACACTGCAGAGAGTAATATCAAGCTTTTACCACGCTGTTTCCGTTTACACATGTGCGTCAAATCTCCAGTCAGCTGTCTGATCCTTCAATAAACAAATCCTACTTGTAAAAAAGTGTCCACTTTCCGCGGTAAAACTCGACTGGCTAGATCTTGAATTCGTTCTTTAAAAGGTGCTTGATACACTGATTATTAAATTACCATAACTGATTACCATGATAGTAACAGTTCAAGTGATAACATGATAGCAACAATTACTATTGTTAAAAATTGTGTAACATACCTGTTTCTTACATTCTAAAGTGAGCCATTGACAACTCATATGAAATTTAACAATACATTGGCTCACAAATTACCGGCTATACATGTCATTCACAAACACATACCAGATAGCAAAGGCTATCAAATTGATTGGCTTGCTACATTCAGATCAAATTTGTGCCTGCTGGATAAAATGAGCTTCCAAAGTGGCAATGTACTGAATTGTAGCTAATGCAAACACAAATTAGAGAACGGTTTCTACAAAAACCACAGCTAGCTAACTGTAGGTGTCACAACTATCAGCCTGCTAACTGAAGGTACTATAATTTTCAGCCTGCTTCCAGCATCTACCATAATTACTGACATGCTATGAATGATCAATGACATCACATCACAAGTGACACATTATTCAGGCATGTATTACTTGATGGCCGAAAAATGTCCAACTAGCTTCAATCTAAATTAAACATTTGAAATTATCAGCTCTAACTGATGTTATGATGAAATTAAATTTGCCTATAACAGTAATTAACAGGAAAATTTGAATATCTACTAACAGTAATTGACATTGACAAACTCATCCACATTATTGAGACACTCCTACATTGACTCTCATATGTCATTATATGATTACAGACAAGTTTGTTCAATTAACTAAATTTGTAGCAATTTGCCTTTCCATTCTGGCAATAAGCTGGTAGCATGTACACAATTTATTTTCAGAGAAACAATTATATGTCGACCCCTAAAATCATACGTTACCCTACCTCATTAATCAAAATCGTTACTTTAAATCGACTGCAAGTGTTTCGTAAGTATTATGACTATATATTCTCGATAAAGGTGTGTTAAATATTGATAATAACTTCCCCCCCCTTTCGAAAAAAATCGTTTAATAATTAAAAACCTACTGAGTAAGGCCAATGGGTTAATCCCTTGCGCTTATGAATCAAATAAATGGGAGCGATCAACTTCTTTGTGATTTAGAATTAGGCGAAACAACCGCCTGTTGTCAAGCTCACTATATTATCAAAATCCTTTAAAACAATGAAATGAAATAAATAAAATATATGGAACAAATAATTACAAATAATGTAGATATGTGTAGAGCAGCGAAACTATAAAAACTGTTTCTATGTTGTGAACTGAATAAGGGCTTGTAGCATAGTTACTAGGTTAAATTCTGAATGGTGTCCAGGACATCACCATACTTATTAGCAGATCCTTACTCTCTTTCCCACAGCTAGACCCTACCGGCATATTACCGCAGTCATCAAAAGATTAACAGACGTAGAATGCCCAATCGTCATTATCAAAGATTGTGTGTGGGTTTTTAGTGGAAAATGTGACACATGTTTTGTTTTTAAAATGGACATATGCAGATTTGCAGCTGTCAATCATACATCTGGCTGAACAGTGACTAATAACAGACAAACCTCTAACGGTGACGTCTTTGATGATAGCTCCTCCCCCCGACAGTGGCTCCGCCCTTCTCATGGTTATACATCTCACATTACTACTTGTACTACTTACACATGAGGCCACACGAGGCGCCACTGTAGTAGCCAGTTCTTCTGTAGTAGTAACAGGAGGAGTAATACTGTCAGCTTGTGCAGTAGTATCAGGGGAGAGGGTTGTGTCAGCTTCTGTAGTAGTAACAGGAGGAGGTGTACTGTCAGCTTGTGCAGTAGTATCAGGGGAGAGGGTTGTGTCAGCTTCTGTAGTAGTTTCGGGAGGGGTTGTTGTGCCAACTGTTGTAGTGGCAACATGATGGAATACAATGCCAGCTTGTAATGCATACGATTCCATGTATCTTTGTCCGTACAGCACCACATTAAAGAGAGCTCCAGTGGTGGATAATATCTGGTGTACACCAGTAGTGACACATCCCTCTGCTGTGGAGAACCGTGTTGTTCCTGTAAACACAAAGGTAATTTGTAATCATACATCCAAGTGCATAGACTGTGCAGGATTAGTTAGCCTGGCGACATTTATGTCCTTTCTTTACAATGTATACACGTTAGGGAAGGACATGTTTATTACTGACCAACAACTTCCCATGTGAGAGTGAGAGGAATTCCATCTATTTCTAGACTCCCTGTATCTGCTGTAGACATCAGCAGATTTACACAGTTGGTGTATTCGTCCCCCCTGAAATTTGCCATGGTAGAGAATGTGTAGTCTGAGAACCAGGTAGTGGGGGACCTGTGTATTATCATGCAAGGATCCGTGTTGCTGTGTGTCTCAAATTCACGACTTTCCATAAACTGAACAACCTGAGATAACATAATGAAAGGCGGTATTGATTATTTAAGTACTGTCCTTTTTAATGAAACAAGGTATGAGTTTAGTTGATTAGTATCAATCTCAAATTGTACGTTACCACTAACTAGAGACATAAATGAAACCTTTAACTCACCATGATCGATTTAGTTGCTGTGACTGAGTATTGTTTAGTTGAGTCGATCAAAAGCTGAAGAAACTCAAACGAGTTGAGTAGACCATTATACACAGTAACATCGGAGTTGTCCTTCATGGTGACAGTTGTTGCTGCGTCCGATGCTGAAACAAATATGTGAACAATATTTGATGAATACATTTGATTTTTGCTGAACATTGATTTAGTGAAATGTATTTTGTGCAAATGAAATGTGTATAATTACCAATAATTTTGAGCACATCTCCTGTTGTCCTGCCTGAAAAGGGACGAACCAGATACAATATTCCCAGAGATGACAAGGGGGGCAAAGTGTCTGTCAGATGATTCATGCCACCTCCTTCCACAGATCCCAGCATTGCTCCAGATTGTACAAATATTGGTTTGTTACTGGTAATCCTGGTACCGGTTATATCTCCTCCATCAGCCCAACTGACCTGGGCCTAATAACGAAATACAAATTCCTGAACTAATGCACCTTTAAAACAGGGGAAAAATCTAACCGATATGGTGTTAATAAAAGTCAGGTTTTCCTAAGTTTAACTTTGCTCACCTGGAATGTCTCGTGTTTATTAAGAATGATTGAACATATATCTCCATTGGTATAGGTAGAGTTCAAATAGATCAGAGATATGGAGACTTCACCGGTTAATGATATGTCTACCGTTGTGGAGTTTAGTGTTGCGGTTATGCCAATTGAATACGGACCCTGAAATATATTTCCCTCTTGTGCAACATCACCAGTCGCCATTTTTCTGAATAACTCATAATTCAGATATTTGGCAACAGGTGAGTCCTAGTTTTTCCTTGAATGAAATTCAGGTTTAATATATTGTCAATGTCTTACCTGGTACGACTGCTGATATGTAGACGTGGCCAGGTATTTGTAAGTGGCCGCGATGTAATCATTTCCGAGCGCTTCTATTGGTGGAACCAGGAAGGAATCAGCCGAGAATTTACCAACATTGATTCCCTGCACCACGATGTGCTCATCCGATAGTACATGCAAACCTAGGTTAGAAATAAGTTTACTTATGAATTCTTCATTTCAAACGGGTTGGTTAACTTAGTTTTCCCGAGAGTAACAGAAATTGTCTGTTGTTAAACAGGCAATTATACAAACACATAGACATCTTGTCACTATAGCGGTGGATATATAAAATTGATAAGTGAATGCAGTCCAATTACTAATTGATTTATCCGTAATGGCAGTAAAACTATGCTTAGAACAATTTTGGCAGTCCAGACGCTACCAAACATCGAATTTCTTTACCTTTGTTCTCCTTGTTGGTGCCTGATAGTGACGTTTCTCCTGGTATAATTATTTCTGTAGAAGTGCCAGGATTCACCGTCACTGTATGATCAACTTTAGCGACACCATATGTTATCATTGGAGTTTTTATCGTAACTCTAGCCGGGTTTGTTCCGGGGTTGACTATATAAATTTTACCAAATGGATCACGGTTTCCGCCATAATGATTTTCCATGAAGTTAAACATAAATTCCTTTCCTCCGTTCGTTGGATGAACACCTATGATGGGTTATAAAACACATCAGCTGTCAAATATGTGGTTAACATGCGAACAGGAAGTGCTTGTTGAATACTATGTAATTATTTTACTTACCAACAAATGTGCAGATTAGGCAGATGAGACCAAACTTGACCATTGTGTTCTAACTAGCGATTGCCGGAATGCAAAATACACTGATAGTTATATTATAGGTGCAGGGTTGCCAGTACCTATTTTAATAATCACTGTTCCAAAAGATAATTCTGTCTCGTTGGTTCTCTTAGATCACGCAATCAGATCGTGTCTCATTTATAATCTAAAGATGTCAGACCGACTGACTTCAACTGACGTACTAATTCCAGGCTTATGCATTGCTATTAGACTGATGTTTCCAACTAAAATCATAAAATAAAAATCCAAACTTAATGACGGTGTTTCGCGGAACAATTAATTTTAGATGTGTTTACAATAATTAATGATGGCTTTTCACTGACGAGATGAGATGTACAGAGACAGTTTGTTCATATGATGAATATTTCAGCTCTCTAGTTCGGAGCTTGGGGGTTTGGTGAGGGGGTGCGGGGATCATCTGTGATTGGTTAGTATGGAGAGTTATGGGGCGATGGAGTAGGTTGACGGAAGTTGGTTTTGTTAGGACGGGCGGCTACAAATAATAATTTTTGCTTATAAAAACAGGAATTTACCAATATAACAATTATGATTCTTAGTATAGGCCGTCAATAGAAAACTAAACCACGGCGTTTCGTGGAACAATTAATTTTACATGTTTTTTTATGATTTATAATTCGCGTTTCACAGAAGAGACAATTGATATAAAAATATTAGCACAAAGGCTTTTGTACACATGATTAATGATTCAGGTCACATGTTGCATGTATTTGTGCTGCCCATGTGTAATTTGGACAGCGTTGTTCAATTTCTATGGAGAAGGGGCAAAATTCCAGGCCGTGAAATTTGAACATCATTGTCCAAATTACACAGGAACATGATCCAGTGCGTCCCAACCCGTAAAATATGGACAAATTTCACGGCCTACCAGCCATATTTTTTGTCGTGCATGTTTCCAGCCAGCAGCCAGCCAAACGCTACTTTGAGGGGCGTAAGAGAGCTCTATATGAATTGTTGTGTCAGTGGATAACTTCGTATGTTGAGGAGGGGGGATGCTCTCAGGGAATGGTTAAATTAACTCCTAGCGCTATTTCCAATAGTTATTAGCAAAACGCGCAGCGCGGGTAACAACAGTTATATATATATTACTAATTGAAATATAATACAATGAGCATCCACTGATGTCCTAGCTCCAGGCTACACGTTTTATTAATGTATTGATCCCACCCAGGTTCCTAGCAAAGAAAATACGGAAAGAGCGGGTGCTGGGAGTAACATCAAATCCAACGAGCAACACTCAGTTCGAACTTAGATTTAACCTCACATAAATGTAGGCCGTAGGAAACTCGGATCATTATCAGTCTCGAAACCACACATCACGGTCCACGTTATCATATATCTGATTTTGTTATTACACGTCATGATATCGGTATTTCTCATTATTAATTCACTAACCATATTAAAATAAAAAAATTGTTTGGGAGGGGTTGGTTGTTCCCATGATGTCGATAATGGTGGAGATGTCGCAGCGTGTATCACCCCTGAGTGAGCCTGTATATAACATTACCCAGGTTAAATACAAGAATATTCAATATTAAATTTAATTTTCTAGTTTTTTTCGTCTCTGTTTGTTGTTAATCTTGCCTATCTCATATATGTGTAGTCTTACATAATAAATGGGTAGTTAATACAATTGTTTGTTATTGCATTAGCTGAGCCGAAAATGTCAATCCAAGTTTATTTCTGGAACAGTAATAATTTGCCAACACATACTGTAACATAGTATTATGACAAAGTTAGATATTCTGATAATGAGAGACAGCATTTAGCGCCTGATATTTATCTGCTTCTTGTTTAACATTATAATAATCTGTATGCTCTGATTTAATGTGTTCATATTCATTCATATCTAAATCTTCATATTCATGAGACAATCCCTGGTCACGTGTCGAGGTCACATTTACATGTCCGGAAGTGTTCTCTCCTGGCGTCCCAAGGTCACGTGTATGGTCTCCTACATCCGGGCTGCCGGTTTTACCAGGAGGTGGCACTCTTCTGCGAAATATGTGAGATAAATATCTACTTAAATATCATCAAATTATACTGTGTTTACTATCAATAACTAACAAATTTATACAAGTTTGATATTTAACATAATTGATATGCAAATAATTTCAAAAAGCGCTGGTGATATATCGGTGGAAAGGGAGATTTTGTTTTACCTTTTCCAACATACGATCCCGAGTACAATGGCCAGACCAAGGAATACCACTCCCATAACTATTCCTGCAATCAATATTAAGATTAAATTCAACTAAATTCACGGTGCATGAAAGATTAATACAGGACTGTCATTAGGAGAATCAGCAACTTTATAAAACATTATCAACAGATATGTCTGGTTTCAAATGCTTTCCGTCGAAATGGTAATGGTAAAGAATTAACACCAAAAAAAATAGGAATCATATAAAATGATCATTAGTTTCTATAAGTCGGAGGTGAATGCTCAATTCGCCAGAACGCTGAAAATCTGTTAGTCAGTCAACTATTGAAATAATTTAAACAAAACCCTACCCTCTCATATTCACATTCAGTAATTTGATACTAACCCGCAATCTCCCCCGCTCTAAGGCCGGTACTGCTGGCGACTGCTGCATTCGCCGTCACTGGTGCGACACTGGGTGTTACTGCCGGCGCTGGTGTTGTTGTTGTTGCTTCTGTCGTCTTGGTCGTGGTGGTTGTTGTTGTGGTTGGTTTGGGAGTTGTTGTTGTAGTCGTTCTGTGTGCTGCAATATTCAACCGTGGAGACATGTGAGACATCATTCATATTGATTGTGAATAAGAGCCACTGTGTGTTATTGTTTTACATCAACATTACAAGCATTATTCATTAATAATAATATAAGTAATATATAGTGATGTAATTACATAAACACTGTAACATTGTAGGAGTTTTGGTTAGTATTTTCTCATTGATAATTATCAGATCTTAAAAGCAATTGAGCATGGTTCATCCTACATAATGTAAATCCCCTGGTCCATTGTTCCGATCATAATCTATATTGTATTAATTATCGGTTTCTAGATATGTCATAACAGTATATGGTCAAACTGAGTGAGTAGCACTATTTAATAATATTATATTACTGATGACATGGAGATACATAATGTAGTGATATGTTTTATTCTAGATCAATGATTTGACATACCAGTTGTTGTAGTAAATGTTGAAACTGTTGTATAACTCCACGTTATAGTAAAAACTCTCGCCCGAACTCTGTCACCAACATCTTTTAGTATACACCACTGATTGGGAACATCATCACATTGATACCCGCAGTATTGTCTTTGATCGCTCCTCCTGTAATACTCATCTGCTGGTGTGAGACCACACCTACACGACATGCACTGGTCTGCATAGTTATACATCTGCAAATGTATTCATTGTGATTTACATCAGATGTAGGTAGATTGTGGGTTGTATACCATATAGTTGTCTTTAACTGATATAATGATTAAGTACTCTGAAATATAGATACTAACCACAGCGACATATCTCATGTTCCTCACAGCGCAAGATTTCGTGCACTTAGATAAATCAAAATATGTTTGCCACAGAGCAGTGGCTCCTGCTCCTTCTCTCCATGTCCATGTCGGGGCGAAGGTTTCCACCAGCTCATAGTTACTGAGGTTACCCAGCCAACACAACTGGTCGTAAACATCGGTTACTGTTATCTCACCTATCGCAAAAACATTAACTCGGTTAATAGACGATTAACAACAGCCACACGGGCATCGGGATCCTGTTCTATCTCAAACATACAATTTAATTCACAAAATACATTACCTCGCACATTCGTGCAATATCCCACAAATAAAATCACATGAAGCGCAGTAGGTGACATCGGTAGGAACGATCGATGGAAACTGTGTGCCTGATGTAATGTCATTATATAATGCAGCCTTAAGCTGTCTAAATGTATTTATGAAATTTTACTTCCTCCAATCACGCTCTACTGATGTGAGATGCTGCACTGATGCATTCAGTGCATGATTCATTTGGGTGAAGCGCTTGTATTTGACAGGCACGCATGAGCTATTTCTATGTACTAACACAATACAACATGCATGTACACATCTCTCGCTTTGTAACGCTCATGGCGGAGACAAGCCCCAAACCGCGTTATAACAGAGGGAGCGTTATAGGGAATTTTGTAGGGCGTAATATATGATCTGTGTCCCCCTCATTCAGATATATGCTGCGAACACACATGCTCCACACAGTGATGTAGGTACATATATGTACCAGTTTAGGTGAGAAATGTGTCACAAACACTTTGTCCAGGTCCTGTGCACAGTTTAAGTGTCAGGATAAAAGGATTTGTGTCACAAATCGCGTGAAAGCATGTTGTGTACGGCTACACAGCGTTATAGAGGATCGGTCGAGGGACACAGACGACAGATCAACGTATTACAAGAAAGTTAGGGGGACAAGGGTATGAGTGTTATAAGCTATCCCCGCGTTATAGCTAGGGGCGTTATAAAACGAGAGGTGTGTATTCATAATCTTTAATAAACAGAAGCGTGCATGTGATGGCGTAACGGACGTTAGCTGAAAAATACGGAGGTTGCGGTGGTTTATTTTAAATTCTTATTAAGTACATGGAATTTTTGAAGTTGGTGTGTATATTCGTAATCCCCGAAAACATGCTCTACTGATGTGAAATGCTCCGCCGATGCATTCACTGCATGATTCACACTGGCTTAGCGCAGTTCATGACAGGCACGCATGAGCTATTTCTAAATACAAATACAGTATGTACAACATTTCGTTGTGTAACATGTACATTTAATAATCACAAAGCGTGTATATTTTCTATAAAACATTATATTATATGATGGGGTAACGTACGTTAGCCGTAAATGGGAGTGATTGAATCTAATTATATATTTGTATAATTTTATACTTTTAGAATATAATCTTTATCATTATATTATATTAATTACATGAAATCTTTGAAATTGGTACACATTTCCGTACTCTAGAAGACAGTTTAATCGCGTGACTTCAATTAAGCTCTTGTGATGTACACTTGGGACATCTTTCGAGTGTTAGCGTATAAAACACCTGTTAAACACTAATCACCATTCTCTGGATTTTTTTACACTCGGGTCGGGTCGGGGGTCAATATGTTTGATCCCTTTGGTAAAGAAGTACTAGTATTATATAGCATTTGATCATTCTTACTTTCTTACTTTGTACTAAGGACAGCTATACTAGCTCTAGATCTCGATCTCTAGATCTCGATCTCTAGATCTCGATCTCTAGATCTCGATCTCTAGATCTCGATCTCTAGATCTCGATCTCTAGA
>JAXGGS010762199.1:0-29066 GCA_035585475.1 Armandia brevis
TCCGGCAGCCGGAGTTTCAGGCTCTAATCAGACATATAAACAATGGGGCGTCCCATCTCGTGTCAACGCTAACTCACATACAGAGAGGAGACGGACGGAGACGCTAGCGATAATGTTGGAGGATGACGTGGACGTTTCCCGGTTCGCGTACCGCTGGCTGAGAGCGGCGCACGTGCGATACGGAGGCAGGGAGGACGTGTTCCGCTACGGCCTGCAGGACGAGAACGCCATCGTCGCGCGCGGGAAGGGCAAGTTCTTCGAGATCCCGCGCGCCGACAAGCGCCTCGTGTTCGGCTACGTGATACCGGGCACGTGGGGCCTCGCTCCGCATCCCGCCAGGTGGCGAGAGATGGTCACGTGGTTCCGCGAGCGCTATAACCGCCGGCGCCCGGGTTTCTCGCCGCTCACAGAGGGCGCTGACATGTACAACACGTGGTACCACGAGATTAAAGCGCGCGAGAAACAGGTGACGACTCTCGTCTCCCTGTGGTTGGCGAGGTTCGCCAGTGAGAGGAAGCTGGTGACGATCAACTCAAACCTGCCGCAGAAGTTGGGGTACGTCGATTCCAGTCTCGTGGCCAACCGCAGAGAGAAAGGGGTTCACTACGCCAAAAAGGGACGAAAACTGAGGTACCTCATGACCTCCTGGAATAAGGATGCTATGAAGTTTCCAAAGGAAGTTAAGGTTTATGGTTATAATGGTCACCTGATATCAAAGTTATCACAGTGGGAGATATAGGCTGCTCCAAGATATTTTGTTGTCTCAATGTTATGTATAAAAGACCGGAGTTCAGCAACATTTAATTATCCTCATAACTAAAGATTTTCAGCTTTGATTGATCTGAATTTGCTTATACATGTCTTATTGAGGCACTTAAGTTGAATGATTTGGAAATAAGTGTCCTCTACTCTCAAGAACAAGGTCAAATCAAGGTTGAATATATAATTTCCACTGTTTTTAGTATGTCCCCAGTTTAAAGTTTTTTCCAGATTGCTGGAAAGGTTGAACATTTTGTAGTAAAGTATGTATCATATTATGAAAATCTTTTAAAGTTTTGCATGACTGAATGATATTGTTTTCATAACTTCATGTATGCCGTCCATGTCAATAAACACATCAGATCCTATATTATGAACCACAACCTTTATGAATGTTATTTCGATGGAATGTGACTAATGGAGAGCGCTGATGTCGGATTTCAATTACTTTTGATTAATAAAGAATGCTTAGTATCAATAATTGTAACGATTTCACATGCGATACCGTGCACTGTTGGGCACAGGTATGAGCGAATATATAAAAATGTATCCGTGTCGAGTGGTCCAGGTTGGTGTCATGGAGTGCGTGGTCTCTCCTGAGTAAAGGTGGATGGGGAGAGGAGGCGGAAGATGACCCGTGGTTCAAAAAGAGAGAGGCATCGTACACAAATAGACAGGTGGGCACATGCATGCGGTATCTGATTAACAGGACTAGCGCTTATTAATCTCAAATTCCAAATCACCCGGCCGGCACAAACACGCGAATATACATGCATGTATACGTACAGTTGTGGGCAGGCTCAAGTGGCATCTTCTAGTAACAAAGATAAATAAATAGTTTCAAATTTTCTAGAAATATACGCGTAAATAACGATCTCAGCTAACTCATGGATTTGCAATTATGACTCGCACCAAACAAACATGACACGATCATGCAGTTTCTGAGCATGTCAAAGTTTACAGTACCGGCGACCAAAGCGTAATTATCATGCTAGCCCACGCTAATTCTAGTAAAATATGCATATGTCAACCGGGCTTTCACAGACAAAACTGCTACCAACCTCGCTCTTATATAAAGCAGCTGACAGTGTTATTTGAGCCGAAGCATTATACTTGTACTTTCACATACACCTTCACACTCCGCGCTTTTAGCAGCTCTAATAAAATTCAAACCGGTCTGACGTCATAAAGGTTTCATCCCATAGTTACAAATTGAAGTTTAGTGTCTGCTGTGTACAGCACTCCTGTCTGGAGCTAGCACTAGCTACATGTACGTGCTCTTTACCCATGTAATTACAGTAACTGATACATAAAGTTACGTGATTTCGCGAGCGGAAACATTCGTCATACGTAATTATACGCAATGAAAGGTGATTTATATTCAGCGATTTATATATGGTGATCACGAATTGGTGTTTCATCATATGCGAACCTGTCATTTCGGTTGAAAGCAATAAAATGTCAGTTACACAACATGTACCTTGTAATTACATCACCCGCAATAAAACAGATTCGATCTACCTGCCTAAAGTTATATCATCAACGGTACGTTTGTCGTAGTAAAATTACTAAATTTTAACAATGGGTCATGTTCATGCTATTCTGATATTATGTGGATACATTTTAAAAAGCAGGTACGTGTGTAAGCAATATTTACCTGCTCTGAACAAAATACATAGTATCTGGAGAGGTTAGCTAGTATTTGATATATTCTAATTAGAAGCTGTTAGAAGTGATTACATTATGACCAAAGTGATACTAAGATTATACAAGCTTGTGCTTCTGTTGTTTATCGTCGTATTCATGCTAATCTATATTGTGAAAAATGAATTCGATGATCATCTCGGGGATATTGTGGTAGACGACAAGTTTTATACGGAACATTGTATCAATACACTCGTATATGAAGAGAATTCGCATCACTTTGCCAAAGGGCATCGATATGAAGATAGTTCGAACATACGTTTTATCATTCTGACGTATAACCGTCCCAAGTCCCTGGCTAAAGTGCTGCGCTCTCTGCAGGACCAGGAGTTGGACGGGCACACCGGCAGTGTGGACATCTGGATAGATCGATCAGTCGCGGGAGAAGTGCATAATCAAACTTTATCTGTGGCGGGAGATTTCTGCTGGAACCGGGGAGCGACGACTGTGCACGTGCACAGCAAACACGTGGGTCTGTACGGGCAGTGGATGAACACGTGGCGACCTCTGACCTCCACACCGGAACTGGAGATTAATGACACGTTTCAGGTGGTGAAGGAATGGGGCGTCCCTGACCGAATCTCTCGCGAACCGGCCGGGAAGAGAGCGACAGAGACGCTGGTGATGATGATCGAGGACGACATCGACATTTCTCCCTTCGCCTACCGGTGGCTGAGAGCGGCGCACGTGCGATACGGAGGCAGGGAGGACGTGTTCGGCTACGGCCTGCAGGATGAGAACACGCTGATCGCCGACGGGAAACGCCGCTACTTCGACATCCCGCGCGACGACAAGGCGCTCGTGTTCGGCCACGTGGTTCCCGGCACGTGGGCACTGGCGCCGCATCCCGCTAGGTGGCGACACTTCCAGACGTGGTTCGAGAGTAAATACAGCGACAAACGCTTCGTGCCCTTCGTGAAGGGCGCCCGGATTTACAACGAGTGGTACAAGGAGTTCAGGCAGCGTTACAAATCGGTGGAGAGCGTCATATCTCTGTGGATGGCCAGATTCGCTAGCGACCGGAAGTTAGTGACGATATTCTCAAACAACGCACGGAAATTGGGTCACAGGGACAGCAGTTTGGTGGCGAACAGGCGGGAAAAGGGCCTGCATTTTCCCAAGAACATGGGCCAATGGAGACAATTGATGAAACGCTGGGACCAAGCATCTATTGAATTCCCTGATGCAATCAAAGTATACACTTATAACGGCAGTTATTTAACAACTCTGAGCAACTGGTGACGATTTATTCAGAGGGGTCATCATTGTTTAACACAGTGAGCTTCATTGGCGTAATAAAATAATAAACACTAATTAGTTTGATTTCTAATATGACACAAGTAATATAAATGATAAGTACTACAGTTGTTTTACTAATTGAAGCGACGTCAACATCGATAAGTCGTGAGGTGTGTCATATTTATTAATCTACTATATACCCTTCCCATATGACGATTGTCTATAATAATGGGATGAATTTTGTCAAGTACACAAAGACAATTAGTACACATATCCTTTTAGTGACAAATATTTTGTATCACCCTTCCTAGTTGGGTGATCTAGCCAAGCTCATTGTATTTTTATGCATTTTATATTAAAAGTGATTCACATCGAGATTTTCGTGTTCAATAACAGCAAATGTTAATCAGACATCATTGTTCGTTTGGTTTTCGTTAAGCTTTTTTGGAAATACGTCAATGTTTGTTATTCATGAGAGATATTAATAGACGTTTTTATATGATTTTTCTTGTAAGTGGCCTTTACTGTCCTTGTATATTTGAGTATCGCAGATTTGAACAGCGAGTATAAAGGGGCAAATAATCGGAAACGTACTTCAAAAATACTGCTCAATTATACAAATGTCCTCAACTCACGAAACAATAGAAATGTCAGCTATCGCTAGACACGCAGCTGTACCGTCTGGATTTGGAATCCGAATGCGTCATTTTGTAGGCCCGACTCGTGATGTGATATGAATACATGTGGAATATCAGCGTCTTTTCTCGGAAATATGCCCACGTAGGCATTTCTAAATATCCATAATCGATAACAAACAGTCCCTTTAGAAACGACGAAGGTGAAAATCACATTTTAACTCACTTGCTCGCTTCAATTGAAACATTTTAGTTTGGGAATGACCTTGCGTGATGAAACATCAATAATATTCAATATTAGTCGAATTTAAATTGTGTATATAAGGAAAAGTAATATCTGCCCCGCACCAAAGGAAGTCATTAGTTTGTATTCATGGCCACAATTCCAAACGTTTATTAAATTTTATATATTAACATGTGCGAAGGTATTTCTGAAGGTATGGAATTTCTAAACAGACTGTGCAATTCATATCATTAGAAGATTGAATTTTAAAGGAGTGGCAATTGCTTGATATATTTAACTTTTAATTGAAAATACCTTCTGTTCGACATTCCTACGTCGCAGTATTTGTATATTAAGTCATACGCACTGAGACTACTGATACACAAGGGGAAAACTACCTGTAACCTAGCATATAATATGATAATATTAACAGCAGATTAAATGCTTACGTATATAAATATTATTAATGTTGGTCCGGACACATCTCCTGCAAATGTTGTTCATATATACATTTCATATAGTACACATGTATGATTTATAAATTCGCATGAATATACACTTTTTATCCAACTTGAAATCATGAACGACTGAACAAGGTTTTCATTGATAAATGTTACCCAAATCGGTCCCTTGTACATTCATATAGAACCTAATAATGGTTTTTGATCTAAATACAATACACAGTTATGATTTTGTTACTACCCGATATGCCTACCTCCAAGTTGGTATAATTGGTACGTAACAAATGTGATCTTTCAAATACCCTAACATTATTTCACGAAATCAATGTGCATTATTCACCAGCGAAAGTTTTTTGATTCCTTTAGACATGTATGTGGTTATATATTCCCATGTAAGCGTATCATTCCAAGCTCAGTCTCATTTGGTTTTAATCAATCCTGGCTGATTGTTTAACGATCACACAGCTGATTAAGGTCAACTGAAATTTCTTTCATATGATCGAGTTAACGCTTTAAATGGGTAATCATCATCATGTTAATATAATTGTTTCAGGTATTTAACTCTTAATATAACCACGACCTTGAAACCAATTAGCCAGGCTTTATCATACATCCATTTTTGATAAACAAATTCGGCAAAATGAGGCCCATGCATGATCTATATTTGGAGTTGTTGGTGTAATTACTAGTTCTCTCTAATAAGCGTATCTCCTGTCCTGGCGGCCAGACGAGCCTCGCCGGCTGCTGTTGTACGAATCGTACGAATCGTACGAGTTGTATCGGGAGCCGCTGCGTGAGCTGTTCGAGCTGCCGCTGCCCGAGCTGTACGCGTACTGCGAGTCGCCGTACTCCGAGTAGAACTCAGACTCGAACTTCTCCGAGCTGGCGTCCGACATGCGACTCTTCTGGCCCAGGTACAGCACCGATCCCAAACACGTGGTGCACACAAATATCATTATACACGTCATAAAGGCCACCTCCGATCCTGAAAAACAAACAAAATATATATTTATAATTATACACGTTATATAAATAGCCACATCATCAGATCATTTGCTAAAATAAAATAAGATATGGAGTTAGACTTGTGCACGTCATATAGGGCCACCACAGATACTAACATTGTAACTGATATATGTATCTAAGTCTTAAAGTATTCACCCCTAAAGTTCACCTTAGATGCTAAGAAGATGCTGAGTAAAATGTATCTGTAAAACACTTTATCAAGAAGATTTAGAGTTATATGTAATTAAAACGCGCTCCTGAATGGCACCTTTGAGACATTGTGAAATCATCAGATGTATGCGTATTCATTGGTTCGGTGGATCTAAGTTTAAAATCAGGACACACAACATGAAAGCCATTCTAATACAAAACATGATGTAGATTGTTTCATTAAAATAATGCATTTGAAGAATTGTGCCGGGTAAGAAGCCATTCACCTTGAAACATGAACTCACAGGGCATGTGATCGAGAGACTGGAACTAACATTCACACACCAAGATATTATCATTTTTAAATCTATATGAAATATACACATCAATCAACCAACCGATACAACTGGATGATATAAAATATGAATATTGTTCATGTAATACACACAGCCCACTGAGTAGGGAGGTTGTGCAATAGCAGCTGAGTATCTGAGTGAGCCCGGCCCTCAAAACTCTTTCAACTTCCATCTAATTCCATGTATTTTACATGAATACTGCAATAGAGCCTGAGTATCTATGTGAAGGGGTTTTGATGCCCGCCTCGGGTGTGGCGTTACTCTGAGGGGGAGAGTGGGTCACTAGCTACTACTCATCTACCACGGGTACTTCAGTCACCATCGGTAATATTTGGTGTAGATTAAAAGCACACCAACAGTCTTAATATGTAACAGTATTAGATGTGTTTGTTGTATCTCTACCATCGTGGAATAAATACACAATAATGTTCTCAGTTGTGTCTGTTTGTGTAAAGTTTTCTGTTTCCTTCACATGTTTCTTCTCTTCTGCAGTTGCTTGTAATATAGCAACAGTTTATGAAGTTGGATCTGGATCAAATCTTACCTTCAAAGTGAAAGTGAGGATTCTTAAACTAGTTAAAGCGTGCCCTTGTATATTCGGACCACGTTTACAGTTTACATCGATTTGATCTGAATGATAAAAATAAACACAGAACGTGTTTGATGTCTATACGTGTAATCAGTTACTGTATTGAATTTCGTTTTTCTCGAGAACAGAAAAAAAAACTCCTTTTCAGTGCATAAAAAGGCCATATTTCCATACAATGTGACTACATAAATGTTGTATCTACATGAGCAGATCAATGCATGGATAAACTAATATTTTGTTGATTTATGTAATGTGATACCTATTTTATGAGAGATTTCAATTTATTGCGAGGACAGTAATCTCAGCAATAGTTTTAATGTACGGCTATTTGTCTCTGCTTTTTCCGTAAAATGATACAGAGCAGCAGGAAATTAATTATCATCAAATGGAATGGGATGGCTCAGGGTACGGCAAAATGAACACGAATGGAAGGGCGAGTGCTCACTTGAGATGTAGTTCGCTATTTGTTTATTTTTGAAATAACCTAGAACGACCTCGGAACCTAATATATGACGCATGTTGCGGGCTCTATTTCAACACTTTGTCTTTTACTGCAGAACCACATGATGTCCCCAAAAACATGAACTTAATATAAATTAGAATCCATTCGGATAACGACGCGTGAAAACATTTGATTAGATCAGAATTGTCCAGGAATAGTTGCAATTTAAGTCCATTCATAGTCGGCAGTTTGTTGATATCTATAGGGAGAATTATACATTAAATTTGAAGAAGGAAATGTGATATGTCATGTCTCGTTTTACAGATATCATTTCCTTTCAATCTTTTTTGCTCTTTAATAAGACAAATGTCAAAATAAGTGATACTCACATATATGTATATTATAAATAATCTAAAAATCTAGAACTATTCTACAGTAAACTGTTCAGGGGCCTCCTGTTTGCGAAGGTATTTCTCCGTGCACCATTTATATTTCCCCTTATTTATAATTTGGGTGGAAAAATTAATGTTTTCAACCCCCCCCCCCCCCCCCCCTGTGAACTGTGGAAACATTATTGGCGTTCCACCGGTGTTGTGTGAGAAGATTAATTTTGTGAAGGTTGCTCTACGAAAGGCACACTGATCAGCTTTTCCAGCTTTATGGGTCACACACGAGCTTCAATACTCGACTCAGATAGGCCACCGTAGTAAATATAAACTTAATGGTCATCAGCGGCAATTCAAAATGTCGAATTGGGGGGATATCACTCGAGTGATATCGCCTCGATTCATGAACTTAATCTGAAAAGCGTCAAATTTGGTCTGAATTAATGTAAAGCAGTCGTGATCTGTTAAGCTATTAATAATTGGCCTTGAATAAACTTGTCTGCCAACTGCATTGGTCGTACATGCTTTGCTTCTTAGTCTGCAACGGAAGCATATGCAACCATAATTCGGTAGATTAATCTATGGTGATATGCCTGATGTGTTTATTATCAAACACTTAAGGAATGCTGAAAACAATTAACTTATAATCGAATGGTGTGCCCTTTTATGTGCCACCATTACCGTAATATTGTACAACGATTCTAGGTAACCATACAATTATAGGTAACCATGTCCTAACATGTGACAACATAATAGCTCATCGAGTGGAGAGGTGGCCATAAGTAATGTGAGCTTACAGGCAAAAGCCAAATTGATAGATCTCAGATAGTCACTCGACTTTTAGTTTTATGGTTTGACATTTGACACAAAACTACAGTTACATCTCCATGAAGTAACCTTTGTCAAGATAAACAACTTGACACAGCATACGGTAATCTGGCATTTACCAATCAATTTAGGTGTTCAATATTAAACTATAGAAAGATTCGATTCAGAGTTAAAAGTAGCTAGCGCTTGTTGTGCCCGAAACATGAAGCATATATCCAAGTTAATTTTCTTATTCCTTTTTCCTAGAAGCTCAAACTCACTCTCTGCCTGCACTTGTCATTAGATAGTTTTAGGATTTGCGAAAATACATTCTGTTAATTTCCACCATGTGCTAATATTTTAAAGGGACTCGTATACAAAAACTCATAACATTAAAAATACTTAATATACATATAAAACCACATTTAAAGCAACGAATATGGTATAAATCGACAATTTCGATAGTCCTTCAATTTGTTATATTTGTCTGTGCATATGTGTTTGATAATCTATGTCTAACTAACCAAAACAACATATTTGTCCAGTATACAGGCAATGTCCGATAATACAAAACAAGGAGATCAAAGCTGTAAACTGTACATAAATCTACCTACAATATCTTATCTCTCTCTCTCCTCATTGCATACATACATATCCTGAATTGAATCATATGAATAGCAGGATATTCCAGTGTCTTCAAATTGATTTGCGATACAATTCACAAGAGTAATATAAAAGTCCATTTCCAAATTTAGCAGAACCACCGGTCCCATTTTCATGAACACTAGAAGCTAATGCTGTGATTAGGTGCAGTACAGACTGACACGATGGTCTTGACGTAATAACAAAAAAATATCCTTCTCCTCAAATAACATCCAAGCTAATCTGAAAACTGGCCCTGGGCAGCGCTTAACTTTCGTCTATTAAACTATGATAGCTAGAAACTGTAACTTGTTACCCAAGAAACCAAAAAAGCACTATTAAATTGGTTTACCTATATTTTCCTCTTCGCCTGGAGCACTTGTACCGCTGATGGTGGAGTTGTCTCTTGCCACTAAATCTGGGGAGCCGGTGATTAACCAATCTAGAAATAAACAAAGTCAGCAAATTATATTCAATAAAACATTTATGGTAGCCCTTGAGTTAATAGGGCCGTTTTCTGTAATGAAATTCCTCAATAGAAAAGCAAATCTTGTTCCTTTATTTTTCATATGAATTCACGACTTAGGCTCATCTCTCGATACTCATATATATTCATTTACCAACTATGAGGTTTTATTGTCTTGCACTGGTTGAGTTTTTCGAACATATTCGATAAAAGTGATATTTCTTTTTCAAATCACTGTGGCTCATCTTTAGAAACAAACCGCCTATGTAGAACGGAATATGCGAGACCTTCAGTTGAGTTATAAAATTGAAGCGATGTTTTTTCGGTAGATGTTGGCTGCACGACTTCATGTGCCATTTTGTTTCCATCTGACTATTGGCAAGATCGGTCGACAATAACTTTAATTATACAAAATGTTCCAGATAACCTTTTTAGTCCACAATACAAAGGGCAATAATACCACACCTCATGATGAAAGGGGGCTTCAGGTGTGTGTAGCAAGTGTAATTCGACAATTAAGCATTTTTTAATCGGATTCATCATATTATCTGACGTGCTGGCGTTCGTGTATGAACTGTATCCATTCAATGACAATAGAATGATACTATGTGAATTGTTTTGTCTAGACGGACAATTAGATTTATTCGACACCTATGAGGTATATACCGAAATTCTCCTACAGTTTCAAATTGAGTAATTAGGCCGAGGTCCTTAAAATATCACGTTTTCCATTTATATGACATTTCATAGATGAAAAATACCACAATGGCCTTCGTGTGTTGTATATGACTCGCTAAGGATATTAAGTAGGCTGAGGTTAAGTAGAATGTTATTCATTATTACGTCACGTCCTATGATTGCTGGGTTGACCGAGGTTAAGTAAAATGGAACCTAAATAGCACGGTGTTGTTTTTGTGTGGCATTTATACAACATTGCCCGAATCGCATGTTCACATCCAAACCTTCATGCTCTATTCGGATTCAGATCGGAAAGCCAGTTTTGAATCTAATTCGTAATTTGTAAGGTAAATCTTCGCACACATATATACTATTCTTTTATGTATAACTAGACAGTGATTACAGTACTAACCATCCCTCGACCACGTGAGGTTGGGGTCTGGCGCGACGCGTGTTATAAGATACTGCAATCCTTGCAGTAGGCATCTCTTAGTCTCGGATTTCTGTTCTGAAAGAAGAAATACAAGTAATGTCAGTTTTGATCAAAGGGTTTTTATATTGTTCTACAAAATAATCAAATGTCGCCCGCGCACAGTATGAGCCTCGGATCCAGGAATAGACGTAATTAAGTCCGCAAACTACCCTGTAAGTAGGCGAAGGGTGGGAAAGCAAATATTATCCGTGTAAACGCACCCCTACCCGTCAAATTGGTATTAAAAAGCGGGAGAGAATGGAAAGACATAGGCACTAACTCTCTCTCAGGTGAAAACAATTTGATCTTTATTATCTAGCCTAATCGTGAAACTTGAAAATAGGAAGCGCTTGTGGGGAAATAGTGCGGCTGCCTTAAGTTAGAACTGTGATCCTTCAGGGTCAAAGAGTCTGGAAATAATGACAGAACCAGTAAAGCATTCACCGGAAATTGCGAGAAAATTTGTTATCCTCCAGGCGACTCATTAGACGACTGGAGACTGACATAGAACCTGGTCTTATTTTAGTGAAATATAAGACCACAAAAACTTGATTCTTGCCATGATATCGTGATGACGTAGTTACATGGAATGGGTGTGGGTGAGAAACAAAAATTCATTTCAATCAGACGAGGCGTGCATTGTTCTTTCTAAATTTAATACCATTGTTCTACCACGAACTTGTAAATCTAATCTCGGGAGATGAAAAAACCCATAATTCATTGATATCGAATTTCTCACTTGTACAGGCGGCTTTATGGGCGTTGTGGCTCCTCAGTTTCTTGGACGACTCGTCGAACGCCTTATGCTTGTCGCACACGAAACAGTTGCCGGCGAGATGCAGCTCCTCGAACCACCTGCCGACGAGCAGCGCGATCTGCGGTACCGCCAGCAGGTAGTTATTCCGAAGATCGAGGTGGCCGAGCACCTGGAACGCTTGAACGTTCGAGTTGAGCCCGCACCCGCTGCCGATGCGGTTATTCGCCAGGTTTAACGTCTGCAGGGAGGCGCTGACCGCCTGTAGGTCGGGCACGCACGTCAGGTTGTTGTTGGCGGCGTTCAGCTTCGACAGGTAGGACGACTCGGAGAAGGCCCACGGTGAGATGAACACCAGCTGATTGTTGGAGATGTCCACCTGATAAACCTCGCGCGGAAACGCTTTCGAGTGGATGCGCATGATCGAGTTGTAGTTAAGTTCCACCGTGTCGTCCGAGAGCCTCCATTTGTCCGGTACCTCCGCAAGGCTCATGTACGCCATGGAGACGGCCTGCATGCCCCTAATCCATGCCGATAATAAGCAGTACGCACGGGATATCGAGCCCATGTGTGATATCGCGCCCATGATTGTTGTGGCGACGTTACGTGTTTACCTCTGTATGTGTGTGTGTGTTAAATCGCGATGTCCGGTGTGGTCGACAATTCCCTGATGCTCAGATATCACTGATGTGAGTCGCACAGATGCTCATTGAAGCTGCTATGGCGTGTGTAGTGCTGGAAAAGCGGCGCTCTGTAAGACGCGTGTGCGGGGTGTCTTGTCGATGCACTGAGCGTCTGACTTGGACTCCGCTAGCGGCTCCCTGTCTGTCCCAGCAGCGGAGAAGGGGGCGAGCCGACGCGAGCAATCACATGCTCAGCTGCTCAGATTTCTGCTCATCCCGGCAGACAATGAGCTCGACGACGCTTCGTTCTCGACAGAATCGTGCAATTGCATGTTTAGGTTAAGTGTTTATGTGTGGTTTAAATTAAGGCGAAGATGTTTCCTTAGATATATATATATACATCACGTATGGTTTGACATATGGTTTCAGGCAATACTGGGTTGGTCGGGCAATAACTTTTGGTTTTTATTTAGTCATCCATCGGATTCGGAAAGGATGAAATAAACCTTTTATTAGTTGCTTTTTAGGGAACATGGCCTGAACATTGAGACTACATGTACATCATTTAAAACTACAATTTTCCCATAGCAATATTAGGTATATAGAAACAACTGTTTTTGTATTTTCACGTTACTCAGAAATAGTATTCCTGTAGCTTCATTTTTAGTAGGCCTGTTTACAGTCTTTGATGACCCATCGTGCTATTTTAATCACAACAAATGTTTTCTAAAACAATTAACCGGCCAAATTAAGCATATCTGTGACTGAAACGATCATATTCGCTCCGCACTTTGGCCGCATTATTAAGAGAGGAGAGAAGCACTTAAAAACACATTTACAGATAATTTATGTGTCGCGGTTGGTGGATAAGCCTGTTTTAGATATCCATGTGTACCTAATAAGACAAAAATTTTGTTTGCATATGTATAACTAAACTGGAATACATATATCAGGGTTGCACGCCATGACACTAAAAGTGTCGGTCCGCAAGTTTAGTGTCTACTAAGGCACTTGTACAGGTAGTGTGCGTTCTCGAGGTAGTGTGCTATATATTCTAGGGTAGGGAGAAGGAGAATGTGTTACTAATCTGTGGCATATGCTTTAAATTCAAACAAGATTTTGTTCTGATTCTGAGTAGTTCAGAGGTTGATTGGCACAGCACATCGATCTGATTCGATCTATAGGACCTCATCAATAAGTTTATCAGTCACACAAATGACTTGATTTTATTCATACCGCCTGAAAATGATGACAATTTTAAGATCTACCAAGTTGCTGTTCATGCTTGTTCTTGTCATAACTGATCAATACGGCCGATATTCTCCTAAAACATTGATTAACTAAGATTTATTTGATTTTTTTTTTTGGGGGTGGGGGTGGGGTGATTTGACTCCCGAATGAGATCCAAGTTTGCAATTTTGTTATAGTAGCAGTCACATAGTCATAGAAACAAATATATATAGGTCATGTTAAAATTACGCACACGTGTGATGACGATTTTTGGATCTTGCGGGCTGCTGTTTTATGGTCCTCGTGAGGATGCCGACAATAAGCATTATAATAACAATGGATTAAAAGGGGGCTGCTGCACATATTTACCTCACTTTCTTATGCAAGAAATGTGGTCAGATCTAAAGTTAGAATGAACTTGTTTAATGACATTATCCATTAACTAGGGTGAAATGAAGTCTAATGATATGAAATCCTGACACCAATCGTTGAACATCACTTGCATATTAATGGATTTGATGAATCTTCTCTGTCCAGTAATAACCCTCGGCATTTTAGCATATAACATACACATTATAATATATATTGCTGCATTGTGCTATTCATTATCAAATGATTTTCATACAAACTAATTGGTAGGGGGTCATGTTCTGGTTGTCAAGTGATATTGTGCTATTTCATTGTGGTCCTGACTAGTCGATTCGGGGGTACTGGTATTCCAGTGTGCTTGCACTCTGTGGAATCCAATTTGCAATTATCATGATTTCAGAGTATATAATAAACATAACAATAGGATTGTTTCTGTAGAATAACATATTTTCCATAGGATGGGTTTACATTAATTGCTATTGTCTCGAGGGTATTGTCCTAGCTGACAGGCTGAAGATAAAGGTTTAATTGCCTTTAACCGAAATGCTATAACCCTGTACATGCAGACAAACATTTCCATCCGGCATTGGTCATTAACATAGAGGATATGAACTGTAACTGGTCATCATGAAGACTGTGAATATTCTATTTTGCCTATGTGGTATTCTGATGGTGTGTGAAATATTTGGAGTGTGGCGCTCACTACAAAATCATCCATCGATGATAATATGCGATAGATGTGCAGACGCTAGCAACAGTTATTTCAGTAATCTAATTGAAGCGATTATTACAAGATGTGTAACTTTTGTAGATGAGGCATCCAAATATCATAGAAAAGTTAGCATTATCAAAAGTGCCACCATCTTGAATAGTTGTAAACTTAAAAAAGTGAGACATTTCTTCACTCCAAATTCTGTTAAATCTTCTTACATTACTAACAAATTGGGAGAGTTAATCTGGACTGCGCAACCTTCCCAGACTTTTGAGTGGTCAGGGACCATAAGGGGAATCCCTAGAACCGGTATCAATCTGACGTTCACACAGTTCAATATGGGATTCTCTGGTCAATTTTGTTATTACGATGGACTGCAAATAACTTATGATTATAAACAAACTTATCAAAAGGGAAGGACTGATAGATTTAAGCGGTCATTTCGCTATTGTGGTGACTTGATTTCTTGGGACAACATATTTGTATCATTATATCCTACAGTCACAATTAAGATAAGGTCAACTGGACTGTTTGCTTTGTCTATTATAGCCAGTTTTCAGCCAATTAGATCGTCAATATATATTTGTTACACAAATGGAGCTTATTGGAGTGGGGAAATACATTCGAATTATTTTCCTGCAAAACAAATTCAATACAGGGACTTTCATAAAATGTATGAAATATCTCAAAGAATCTCCATCCTAAAGAATGCAGATTTTACTGCCCGCTGGACTTTTATTACCGATTATCGCAACATAATTCAGTATAATATTAGAGGGATACTTGGAAGCGGAGATACTTATGCAGTATATGATGGGCCCTACTTTGAGAGAAGTAATGAGCTGAACAGTTTCATCAGTGGTGAAGGTGAATCTAAACTTAATCTCAATGGAAGCACTGGTGGTCCACTAATAACAATCAAACTTATAACCTCACTTAAACATACTCATGCAGTTTGGCGTAGTTTAATTATTTTGTATAGTATTAAAAGGGTAAAACCTGTTTTGATGATTGCTGAATTATCAAAAAGTCATCACATATCTTCGGAGGTTATTTGCAGCCAGAAATATAGAATATCACATTGCCACATTATGTTAATAAGCAAGCAGTCTATAGAGCAACATCAAACTACATACCCAATGATGTCTAATATCAGTTTGACTTACACTGGAGTTGTCAATACTCATTGTAACTATGGAGGAATGTTTGTGTACGATACTGCAGCCGAACTAACTCAAATGAGTTGTTCAAAATCATTTGTCCATGTCTCTAAAATCATTGCAGACCACAATTATCGAAAAATAGATATAATTCTGTTCAGCTACAATAGTGACATAAGTCTTAATTTTACTCTTAGTCAAACTCTTTGTTTGGGATTTCAAGCAAAAGATCTGTCATCACTGCCGTCATCTCATCACAACGGTAGATTGTTTGATTTTACCATGGTGTTCAATAATTGTTTCAAGTTATCCTATTATAATGGTGATATGAACAATAAAACAGACCACAGAGGTACTATCTTTATCGAAACTGGTTCAGTAACCATGAAGACAACATTACAAGCCTTATCTTGGCCAAATCTTTGTTATCATAATATAACATACATGGCCAACTCAAATAGTACACTCACTCCTACCTATAAGGACAAAATTGGGCTGCACAAATGGTCTTTTGTCAGAAGAGATAATGAAAAAATGTTTTTGCTAAACTTCAGTACTAATTGCCGCTGGACGACAATGTGGCTACAGATGGAGTTTCTACCATACTGTGGTACTAATATGCCATCATATAAAGTGAAAGAAGGCACCCAATATTCTGAACAGTGTCAAACCATAGTGATGCCTTCTAATACAGGGATCTTTGAAATACCACTGATGTATGAAAATTATTCACAACAAATGGCCACAAAATGCTCAGTGAATGGACGAAAACTTTGCCAAATTCAAATTTCACTGGACATGAATAAAGGATGTCCATACAATTGCACAACTGAATCCGCTCTTTATCAATCTGCCTACTCAACCAATATATCATCTGATCAGTTAGATGGATTGTCATTCCACTTTTATCCCAAATATCTACTGAAAGAGATAAGATTGCTACATCCAATGCTTGGTAAGAAGAGGCGTTTTAATGAACTTGGTGAAATGGATAAACACATCCAGAACGACTTGTTTTCTCTTCACCTAAGGCGCCATGTGAATGCTACACGAAAATGTGAACATTGCACCCTAACTTACCGTGTTCTACAGCCACATAGTAGTGAATCATATGTTGTTTTACCGAATGGATCAATCACTTCAGTCACACACTCTCAGGTATTAAGGGGTAATCCTGGAATTAAAATTACTGATCAGACCAAACACAAGCTAAGAGTAACATTCAGATCCGCAAATTACATTTATTGGCTAACATCATTGACAAATGCATCATGGGATTTGGCCACAAAACAATGTGAGAAGATAGGGTCTAAATTATTGAGCTTAGCAGAAGCACAATCTGCTATTGCCCTTCGTGAACTGTATACAAATGTTGATGTTTGGGGATTCAGAAGAGGTCATCCGGTGCTGATTTGGCTCGGAATAGTTGAAACAAAAACACAGGTGGACCAGAGAAGAATTGCATCAGTAAAATTTGTAAATTCATTATTTATACCATCGATAAATATTCTATAATCTGTGAAGAACAGAAAATATTTATAATTAGTTTCTTCCTTTTCAGAATGGGCATATACACTGGAATACTGGCAGCCCTGTAGTAACAAATTCAATTAGTAAGTATCACAGCAAAATAGCACAGTATCATCTGACAACTAGGCTGACCCAAAACATCACTCTACTGCCAATTCTATGGTATGAAGACATAAAATCACAATTGTTGGATAAAGTTTCATGTCAAGCAAACAATACAGATAGATGTCATGCACTGTTTATAACAACTCCTATTGAAGAATATTCTATTGTGAAATTACCATGCAACAAGATGTATTCTAATGTTGATGTCATATGCCAGGCGCAGAAGGTAAAGGTTGAGCAGATTAGGCTTGAGGAAATCTTCCTAAATGCATCAACAACTTATTATGACGCATGTCATAAGATGAATGGAATAATTATAGACCACATCTGTGTGAGTTTTACACGAAAGAGTTGGAAATTTCGCGCCTTGTCCCATCTGTCTATTGCTTCACCCAAATTAATAATTAAACTTATTAAACATGTATTTGAGACGGTCCAGAGGCTACGAAACTTCATATATTTTCTCATAGGGGCAAATGATACTGTGTACATAACTCAAAGTAATGAGATTGGATTCAGAAAAGGTGTTTCGAAATGGGAAGTTCATCACTCACTGAATGACTCTATCAAGAATGGGAAATTAGTAGTTGTCTATATGACAAAATTGAAACCACCTGGAAAGGCTAATCACTTATGTGTAGGTTATTTTGCATGTGGAGATGGGACCTGTATAGTTCATTCTAGTTCATGTGATGGAATAAATGACTGCTCAGATGGAAGTGATGAAAACAAATGTGTCCCTCGAATCAAAGAGTTGTTCACATGTCACAACGGGAACATTTTAACTTATGTCAGACGATGCAACCTTGTGTTTGATTGCCCAAATGGTGAAGACGAAGCTGGTTGCTTTACAGCTGATTGTGTTAATATGGTCAAATGTCGCGTAAGTGGACAATGTATAAATGCGAACCAAGTAAATGATGGTTTCTATCAATGTTTAGATGAAACAGATGAAAGTCATTGTGTTGGTAACTGTCAATTGCCAGATATAATACCATACATTATATTCATGAACACAACTGTGAAATATAATGATCTAACTACAAGACATGTGAACAAACACCCATTTAGAGTGATCAATTGCGAGACCAGAAATGGCAAATTCTTTTCCTTGAATCATCTATGCCTATTGGACTATGATATTAAACAACAATTGTTTCCATGTCCAAATGGCGTTCATCTCAGGCACTGTATGCATTTTCAATGCACTGCCTCATTTAAATGTATCAAGTCTTACTGTGTTCCTATTAGGTTCATATGTAATAGGCAGATAGATTGTCCAGAGGGAGAGGATGAAACAGATTGTCCAAAAGGGCTGCTCAAATGTCCCGGCCTGCTTCGGTGTAAGGGCGGAACATGTTTGCATCCCAGTAACATATGTGATGGAATCGTACACTGCCCACATGGTGATGATGAAGTATGTGTGATTAAATGTCCAGCCCATTGTATATGCAGGGGAAAACATTGGACTTGCACTACTCTTGATACATTTAATGAGTCACCCATGCAACCTTCTTATCTGGGTCTTAAACATTCAGATTCCAAACCTAAATTTGTTGGTTTATTAGCTTGCCATTTCAAAAATTTAAAAACATTAAATATAAGCTCATTGGAAACTTACACAATTCCAATAGAACTGTCTTTTATGAAAAGTCTTGTTCATCTGGATTTGTCAAACAATAGTTTACACATAATTTCTTCCTTTGCATTTGCAGACTTATTGAATCTGACGTTTCTTTTAATACATGACAATTATTTGAAGACAATTTCCAATCTTGGATTTACAGGTTTAGTAACACTCACTAGTTTAAATCTTTCTTATCAACAGTTGGTTGATGTCGGCGATTCGGGTTTTAAAGGTTTGGTAAATCTGGTTCAGTTGGATTTGCGAAATAACAAGTTGACCCACATAAAAACTGTTTGGCTTAAACCCCTTCAGGGACTGTCATTCCTATTCTTACAAAACAACTTCATAGTATCAATAGATCTCGAAATTGCTAAAGTAATGAAACACTTAAACATTTTGGAAAGTGATTTAGCTATTTTATGCTGCATGGTTAAAAATGTCTCACGGTGTCTTGGTGACAGAGATGATCCATGTAATTTAAGGATTGTTCCTTCGATTGGCATACGAGTCGTTTGGGGCACGATTTGCTGTATCTGTCTCTTAGCAAATACTATAGTAATTGTATGGCGCTTTCAACAGAAATTTACGAAATCATATTCTGTGTCAATAATTTTATTATGTATATCAGATATCTTACAAGGAATGCATGTTGGGCTTATATTATTGAATGATTCACTTTGGGCCAGATTGTATGAAACCTTCCACCAAGATTGGAGGACAAGTGCATTATGTCATACGCTAGCTGTAGTTAGCACTGCAAACTACATTACATCTGCAGCATTGCAGATTATAATAACGCAGCAAAGATGTAATATTATATTGTCACCATTTTCTGCATTGACTTCAAGAACACAGTGGAAAAGGTGGTCCATGACTTCGGTAGTAGTTGTGGCACTCAGCTTAGTAGTTGCTGTCAGCCCATATTATAGAAATACAGATGTGTTGCCTTCTAATGTTTGCTTGCAATATATCAATGCAGGCAATAACCTATCACATTTTTTCTATATAACAACTTGTAATATAGTTGTTTCTATTATTCTTGTGATTTACCTATTCATCTGCTACATCAGAATGATAAAAACATTGATTGGTAAAAACATGGAGTTTAAGTGGAGAATTGCCACAAAATGGCAGGGAAAGTCCATATATACAAGAATCTTCATTATATTAAGTACATGTGCAATATCACGACTTACTATAAGTTGTTTTATTCTACTCAATGTTCTTGGAGTCAGGTTAGATAGTCATGTAACTGATGCATTACTTATAACCATGAGCATTTTTCAAACGACCATTAATCCTTTCATTTACTCCCTAGCAACAGCTGAATTTGTTGATAGTGTCTATAAATTCATGTGGTATAATAAACTTACCCATCACCATAGTGGTCTCAGATGAGGCAAAAGAACATGAGGTGCAAAACCCTGGATCGAGGGAACACTTCTACTAAAAATACTAGAAATTTTGACCTCTGATTTACACTCTATTGTGTAATATATTTACGTCCTTGGATTGACACATTGTTTTAGGACCGAAATTTATGTTGCAGGGGAAATAGGGGGGGGGATAGATTATGGGGGGGGGGCGTGTAATAGAAAAATATTGCCACCAGTTGTCAAAGAATGTGCCTGTCCTCCAGTTTCCTTGACGCGGGCCATATTGACTTGTTGAAGGACCTGCATTATCCTCTTAAGCTGATCTTTCTAATGATGATGTTGAGATGTTATCATTCAACTCGATGATGATCTTCCACTTCATTCTCATTCTCATTTTCTGTTTTTGTTGCATATATTCATGATGGATTCTGGCAGCAATTACTATGGACAAATGAGTTTCCACTACTTCAATTTTATCACCTTTCTTAAGTTTCCCTTCAACTTGAATTGTCTGTGATTTAATGTACTGGTCCAGGTAGGTTGAAAAAACACTTTGAAGCTTCCTGCCATGCTAAAAGTTCCCCCACTCCCACAGTGATCTTTTCAATTTCTTAAATGCCGACAATTTCATGTGGTTCAACTCTTTCATGATTATTTTGTCATCAACGACAACTTTATCATAAAACTCTTGTCCAGTAGACTTGATACAACCTCTAGAAAACCATGTTCGATGCCCTAATAAACAATGACCAGGGGGCACCTGCAATTTAGACAATAGTATGACATGCGTAAGGTTGTAGATCACGATGACCTACACACCTCAGCCAAATGTGATGGAAATCGGCTCAGTATTGGCCGAGGGGGATATTTCGCCAACCTGCCCTAGGGTCATCAACTGTGCTCTTGGTTGAAGTTCATCCACATGTCTATGTAGCCTTTTGATTGACTCAGATATCCAAATGACACTCTAACAATAGCGGCATGCAAATAGCACTCTCTGGGGACAGTCAAACTTTGCATATTTTAGGTATAATTTACCATACTCAAAGTAATCATATTGAAATGTAGCCAACTGTGTTTACTAGGCTTGACCAGCACATTTATCTCTGGCTGCCTTTCCAGAATCAATTCAGTCTGTGAATTGTGTATCCTGGCATTGGATCTAGAGAGCCTCTTGAACCCTTTCCGCTAATTCCTTGCCTATCTTTCAAACACATTGGATTTCATTCATGTAGTTGAAACATAATCTATCAAACATGAAAGGTTGCTTCAATGGCGGAGATGGAGTTATGGATAGATAATCCATGACTGATCAGTTCTTTGGTACAATGTTTGAGCTGTCATGTTCTGAAGACAGGCAAGTGGTTGTCATCATGATTGATCGCAAGATACCCATTGTAACCGTTATATATGCTGCTCAAGGCTCAAAGAAGATGTATAAGCACAATTTCGCATGCTGATACATATCTACAGTTTTGGCCTTGGAGAGAGAGCCTTCATTCACAAGATTCACTATGATCCTCAAGTTCTGTTTAGCCTAGGATACAGTAGACCAAATTGTTTAAGTTGCAATTGGTGTTATGTGGGTCCTGTATTTGACCCTACCTGTTTTAGGTCTGTTGCAGGGGTGGGACATAGTCCTAGGTGGTGAGTACTGTATGGTTTGTTTGGAGAGTGCCCCTTTTACCAGGTGGTCATGGAAATTCTTTTGGCATCACTTACCAAGTCCAGTCCATGTTTGTAGGTTGATAAATGTTCTGGTTTTGCTTTCTCTAAAATATCCGAGTATTCAAGGATGAATTTCTGGTGTATGGGGTACCCTGGGAAGAAAGTGGTGATTGCGAACAACTTATTCTCTGTCTCTTCCTCTGTTGTGGTGAGAGGGACAGAGGAGGCAGGAGCTGAGAGAAGTTTTGGTTCTCACCCTGAGGATGGAGGAGACCAAAAGTTTGTCTGGGCAGCCTCTCTTGAGGAAGATACATATTGGTTGTTTTGCTTTACTGTGTGGTTGTGATGCTACTGTTGTTGTTAAGTTTGCTATCCATGGCTGTGCCACCTACCTTGAGATTATTGTTTTGTCCAAAAGAGAAAATATTCATAGTGAGAGTGAAACCAAGTAGTTTAACCATGGAGCTGTTGGTTGGGAGGCAGTTCCTTGGTATGTTCTGATGGAAATTTATCTTAGCTGTGTGTGTTTACAGTACAATAAATTGTTAAAGACTTGTTTGCGCTTTTTCCTTTTTCTTGTCACGGTAGGGAGGTCATTGAAAAATAATTGCAGCTGCAGGGTGTGTCTATTTAGGGGGGGGGTCATGAGAATATTTTGGGGATTGGAGAAAAATTATACACACAACCCCCTCCCCCGGTAGATAAATTCTGACTCTGCCCTCAAACTGTCCTTTAAACTGTTGAAAACGGAAGTTACAAAATATTTTTTGGAATGATCATTATTAGATTCTGAAGCACTATTGTATTATATTTAATAAAAAGCCTCTCGGGTTTGTTTTCTTGTGTGTTTAGTTTTTTTTTTTCTAAAGTGATATGGCCCTTTTTTTTTTCTATATTGATGGGGAAGATGGGGTACACAAAACTGATGGGAGAGGGGTTCTTTATTTTTTTAATCTGCAGCCGCGCTGAGGTGGTGCGGGGTGTGGCTCGTTTTTCTCTTTCTATTCAATTTTTATATTTTTAACCATCGATAAAAAGGGATTATCTATTAAACAAAGGGGTTTGTTATTCTGAACCAAACCACTTGCATCATGTGAATGCATTATTTGATCATGATCAACTGCTTCTGAGGTATATTACATCTAGCAAGATTAAACTGCTGTGTTAAAGTAGTACATAATACAACCCCTGGAAACTTACAGCATCGCTTGAGAAATACGTATCAGTCTTTACTGGTGTTGGGAGTTTTCCACTCTGTGTATATAAACATTCATGGTATTTTACTGGAGTAAGGCTGCATAAAAACGATTTGTTTCTCTTGGGGGTTTTTCACAGAAGAAGTCGGTGCAGCAGTTGTATTTTCATCTTTCTACTTTATTTGCCAGGGACAGTGCGGCAGGTCTTTTATAACTCTGAATCGAAACAGGGGTGCGGAGGTGCTTTTTTACCAAAACCGGAAGATTTGGGGGCCTTTTTCTGAAATTCTTTCTGGCGTATTTGTACCGAAATAGCGGTGCAGCAGTTGAGAAGGAGGGTGCGGTAGGTGCTGGCGGGCCAGGGAAACTAAGTGTTTTATCTTAAATTTCATAATCACTGATGTGAAACTTGCATGTGGTGTTATCGGTATCAAGCAGGCTAGATATCTTATATATGAATTATATACATGTATGTATAAGGTAATGAAAAAATGTACACAACTGTGCATTGGTAGACACAGTACGATACAAGTGATAAACTACTAACATTATGAAGAGTGAAATAAACAATTTATTAGCTATTATAATATCTACAAATTAATTCAAAATCAAGAACTCTTAAAGCATCCCAGTACATAAACTATTAATTTACATCTTAATCATAACCTTATTATCACAGACATTATCACAGTAAAATTCAGATTGAAACTTTGTTTAAATTTCTTCCAGAGAAAATATATTTATTAAAGTGGAAAAATAAAAAGGCTCACGTTTTACAGTGTTCTATCCACAACAATTATATGTTTGATAATCAACTTTCCAATAAAACATTGAGTAATAGATTGACTTAGCCCAAATAGTTTGGGGCAACTACTTATACTTATACTCTTATAGCTTTTTAATATGTTATTCAGTTATGAACAAATAGGATCAATGAAATAATTCAGATTCGAAACGAAAGAAGTCAATACCAAATCACGTTCGCAGCTGAAAACCTTGTTAAGCTTAAATATGCCGATTGCATTAAAGTAGACTTTACGAATAGTTGCTTTAGTGTGTGTGTGTCACATTCTTGAGAACCCATTTAACTGATATCCACACTTAGGTTTAAACAATCCTATGCCAACTACAACAACACATTTCATTTTTCTCCAGAGCCATCTGGCTCAATACACGTATCCCCTGTATACATCATAGTAGTTTTCCTTGCTTTCGGCAGCATCAGTCGGGTTGGAAAGAACAGGCTTGCCATGCTCATTCGGGACATTAACGCTAAGGATAAAAAACCTCATCATTAAAAAACATTGAATGATTTATAATGTTCATGAAGCAATATATGTATATATGCGTGCCTCAGCAGCCGAAAATTTCGTTTTAAATCATTAGTTCACAAGGTAATTGACACAGCACATCGATCTGATTCGATATATGTCTATGCAAACGCAGATGCAAAATTCAAATATTTTAAAGGTATAAACTCAACAAAGGTTTATAATCAAACAACTGAGTTTGGAATGTACTTAATGGAACGAACCGGCACTTATTCTCTAATATGAATCATCGAGTTTAATTAAATTTAGTAGTGGACAACACAGAAAATGCGGACATGAAAAATAAATGGCACTGGGACCTATATGTTGTACTGCTACACAGCGGGTTAGCTTTGACTGCGCTCAGGGGAATGTATAACGAACAGGGCCCTAGCTTCTTGCTTGGATTGTTACATAGTCAATATTAGTAATCACTTACTTTGGGGTGTAATAGGGAGCACTGAACTCTGTAATGTAGTCAGCTTCTAGTTTTTCATTCTGTTTCTCGGGTTTGCGGTTTTTGTGTCCTAGGTACAGTATCGAAGCAATGCCGCCCGTGCATAGGAAGATGGTGGCACAGATCATGATAAAGGCAATTTCTGATCCTATGGGACAAATATAGAAGAATACTAGGCAATTCTGAACGCATCATTAAAATTCCATATATATCGCCATCCTTTCGCTACAAGATTATTTGACTATTGAGTTAATGAACGCAAAGGCTTTGCTTTGCAAAGTTGTTTCAACAAGTCGGCCACCCGTTTGAGTTTGATCTGAATTATGTTTCTTTTAACCCGATATATGATTCCGTAATGAGCTGAGCAAGGTTTAATAGATTGGTAAATATGCATGCATGCTCGATATAGATACAAACTTACTCATGTGCATCAGCTTGCTCCGCTGAGGTGGTTTCAATAGCCTGCCCGTAACATTTTGATTTTCGTCAGCTTCATCCGTCTCATCCCAAGTCACAGCCCAGGCTGTAAAACATATACATGTACACACACGATTCAATGGGATTAATTCATTATATCTGTTCTGCATAGTAAAACTAACAAGGATACAAGTTTACAATATTAGTGCGATGACGAATATTTTTGATATCAACATTAGTGTTAAACGAGTAGTAGGGTAATGGCGCGGACATGCCCTAGACATACTCTTCCTGGTGAATTTCTTATGAAAGTTTGGCTTGAGTCTGACGACATGCGCCGTCAGCCCGAACTGTCTGTAGAATTTTCTGCAGCCGACGGGGAATTGTCTGGCATCTGCAATAAAAGAGGTATCTTATACGTTACTAACCTATCAAGTCGTGAGGCCATATTCATATTCCGATGAAGAATTATGTTTGCCACCGAAAGCAGAAAATCGTTCTTAATGATACAGACAGTTTAACGTTGACCTTAGACAAAAGCTTTTATTACCTGTTGAGCATTCCGACACCGTCCCATTTTCAGGTTTGAAGATTGGATTCGCTTTCCTGTTGCTACACAGAACGCAGTCATCATCGATGTACAGCTGCTCTAGTGCTGGCGAGTTTTGGAACAACGCAGGCAGTTTTACTAGGGGGTTGTCTCTCAGGTCGACCAACTTCAGCTGTATGAACGTCCTGAGGGCGTTGAGGGCCGAGCAATCCCCCGTCAGTTTGTTGTCCCTCAGGTTCAGCTCGGCCAGGCTGTTGTGCAGCGGGCTCAGGTTCGGCATGCAAGTCAGCAGGTTGTGCGACAAATCAAGTTTGATGATCGCAGCGGACATCTGAAAGGCTCCGATCGACGTCATCTTGATTTCATTGTGCGCCATGTTCAGTCGGACGACGCTTTTGGGGAAGGCGTTCTCTGGTATCACGGCGATGTCATTGTAGGATAAATCGAGCTCCGTATCGGTGCATGTGTCCGCATCGAACGCGGGAACGCTGAGCAGACGATTTCCTTTGTACGAGTGACCTGTTGTCAGCATGAAACCGGTGAACATGCAGATCGCCACCCAGGAATACGTGCGTGCGGCCATCTTTGATGCCGGCTGGGATATGGCTGCTGGAGCTGGCGGCTGCGGCTTATAACGTCGAACACACCTGTCTGGTTCTACCTGTAATGTAATATAACCCCACCGCCGGTGTGAGGTCCTACCTGTGCAGGTATCGTGTATCGCACGTGTTTGGTGTTCGCAGTCACAGAGAGAAATCAGTAAATCATTCGTGATTTGTATTCTTTAGATTGGTAGACGACACTAAGGCTAAATAAAAATAACCATAAGTTTCTCGTGCTTTTGCGGCTGCGAAAGGGTGCGAGGGTATATAATCGTTAAAAAGTTTGTAGTGGGATGTGGTAGTTTTTTTTTATGTTTTGAAATATGATTGGGTTCTCGGGTTTATTCTATGATACCTTCCCAGAAAGGAATTCAAAATTCCCCATCGCAAGTCGTTGGCAAAATGTGAAATGATTAAGTTTAGAACATCTGACGTTTTTTAAATCGGTTATAGAGATTTAAAAAACTGATGCGGGGGTCTCATAATAGGTGTGATAGGTGCTTGGAAAACCGGTCATTATGAAGCTTCTTTGTGGTGATTTACTTAATTTGATATACTAAATTTCGAATAAACGAATATCAGATTGCACGAATTCAACAATAGACACACTTTGTAAACTACATTTGAAGAAGTTGAGAATTAGATCCAGTGACGAATATTCCTCGCGAACTAAAATTTCAAACGGGAATACAATTTTACGTGAATCATGAGAGGGGGCTAGTTTTTCGTTTCACGAATATTGTCCTCCATGTAAATGAATTGTGTGCGTAAACTTGAAATATATTGTACCTTAGAAAATATACAAGACATTCGGTTTGAATTAATTTATCGACAGCTTGACATGAATACAATTAAATAACAAATTGTTCACGCACTACATTAAAAATATTTATATATGAGAAAATATTTAATAAAACAGGTATGTTAGTTACAAATCTCAGAACAAGAAGTGACAAGAAAATTGGTACACGACTCCTTGCTCCTTCAAGTTGGTTGTTCGTGCTGATTCATACAGTAGTATACATTTATAATAAGTATTGTATTTATTTACAGATAGTGGTCGTGTTTTCATTTAATCTGATATTGATATATGAAAGAACGACTTGCGGCATTGTCTGACAATGGTGCGCAAATATTCACATAGCGGTAGATAGGGTTACTACCACATATGATGATATCATATTTTTCATCTGTCGACCCTCGGTTATATAATACGTTTATGTGCGCCTTGATTTGTAGTCATGAAACCTGGCAATTTATCACAGGAGCAAATTATATGTAAATTATGACAGTGTAAGAAATAACTTTATTACAAATACTTTAAATAGTTAATGCCTTTTATTACAAATACCTTTTTTGATTTGACGGCGTGCTCAAAATCAATATGAACATTTGAGCATATCTAATGTCACACAATTGTTGAAAGTATCACTTATTCTTTAAGCGTTGAGGTGACGAGGTTTGATTGATATGCCAGATTCGACAGGTTGGTGATTTTACATTTAAATAAATGGGTTCAATTGCATTCTTCATCATCAGCAGAATCTTTCTAGCAGAATAGTGTGATCATAATTAAAATTAAATAGGTTTGAAGAAATAATCAACGACCACCGGTGATTTCAATCGTTCCCAATTGCTAAATTGATCATACAAATTAATACGAATTAAGCCTGAGGTATAAATATCTGATCATTGATCAATGTTGATCAGAATATGTTTGAGAAACACGCGATATGTATATTTAATAAACAGAACCTCTATCTGAGCTGGCGTATGAGCTCCGTCTGCTGTAGTCACGTGACGCGTACGAACCCGAGCGCGAAGAGTAGGACGAATGGTAACTAGAGCCGTTGTACTCGGAGTAATCGTTCTCGTACCGGCCGAATTCAGAGTCGTATTCGGAGAAGTACTCGGAGCTCTCGTCAGCCATTCGTCTTTTACGTCCGAGATAAAGTACCGAGCCGAGGCAGGTGGTGCACACAAATATCATAATACAAGTGAGAAACGCCATCTCAGGACCTGAAATATATAATATAAAACATGTCTACAGTCAGACATCCCAGGACCTGACATATACAATATAAAACATGTAGTCAGACATCTCTGGACCTGACATATACAATATAATACATGTAGTCAGACATCTCAGGACCTGAATAAATACAATATAATACATGTAGTCAGACATCTCAGGACCTGAAATATACAATATAATACATGTAGTCAGACATCTCAGGACCTGAAATACACAATATAATACATGTAGTCAAACATCTCAGGACCTGACATATACAATATAATACATGTAGTCAGACATCTCAGGACCTGAAATATACAATATAATACATGTAGTCAGACATCTCAGG
>JAXGGS010762310.1:0-10985 GCA_035585475.1 Armandia brevis
CGGAACTGGGTCACACATGCGGGGCAACTGGGTCACACATGTTCGTTTGTGTAGCGGCGGAGAAGTGGAGAGGCGGAAAAGCCGAGAGGAGGAGAGGGGGAGAGGGGAGAGAGAGAGAGAGGGGAGAGAGAGAGGAGAGAGAGGGGGAGAGGCGGAGAGAGGCAGAGAAGGGGAAAGAGGGGGGAGGCCGAGAGAGGCGGAGAGAGGCGGAGAGAGGCCGAGAGAGGCCGAGAGAGGCGGAGAGAGGCCGAGCGGCCGAGCGGCGGGTAAGCCGAGAGGAGGAGAGGGGGAGAGGGGGAGAGGGGAGAGGCGGAGAGGCGGAGAGGCGGAGAGGCGGAGAGGCGGAGAGGCGGAGAGACGGAGAAGCCGAGAGGAGGAGAGGGGGGGGGGGAGAGGGGTGAGCTCTTAGGGAATGGGTGTGTCAGAGGATGACTTGCTGTGTAATACATACCAGGGGGGGGGACCGAGAGGTCTCTGGGAATGGTTAAATTAATTAACCCCTAGGACTATCGCCAGTAGTTACTAGCAATACCCGCAGCGCGGGTAACGACAGCTAGTACAGTATAATTTGAAAACCCATTTTATCAAATGTCGTCTTTCTGTTTCCAGTTGCCAACACCCAGCCTTGATATATTCAAATGGAATGTTTATATAAAGAATGACTCAGATTTGAGTCAGGACTTATTAATTCCATTAGCAGAGGTGATCAATACAATACTCTCCGGTATGCTCAGAGATTCTGTTCTGTATCTGCTTCCCATCATGGCTTGTTCAGAGGACGATATACAGGTAAACCAACTTCAGCGAAAAGAGACACACGCAGAAGACATGTTAAAACATGTTCTGTGACAATGATCCGATATCAAGCTTTCCATTTCGAATTCAACAAGTGGCTATCGATTTACTTATGCTATATTTGTTACTATTATTCTAGATAAAATTGAACACTTTGAACGTGAGACTGGATCACTCGCAGTTGACGACTAGGGCGCCGACCCTCCCGCTACCTGGTACCCCCGTTCCTCTGGATCAGCTCCCACTCCTCGTGTGGGGGGAGGTGGATTTCACACCTGGAGAATTCTGCGCCTACCGACCCTCCGAACAAGATGAACTAGTGAGTTAATTAATTAAAATGAGTCCACAGATAATCTAATTTGCAATCGGCATGTTGTTACTAATCAACAGATTCGTTGTTTGGATTGAATTCCGTCCTTTTAATTGCAGGTCCTGGTGGAAGTGAGGGAAGAAGTTATGTCTCCTGAAGGAGACCGGGTGTATTTATTAGATATTGGACCAGAGCAGGACTCTGCTATTGTCAACGTTACGAAAATGCACAAGTTTGTCAGACGTTAAGTCGAATAAGAAGTAAAATACATAAGTAACAACTTTAAACCTTTGACAATTTAACTACCTGGTGGATTAGAATTATTAAGTATTGACTGAATAAGTGCGTGCATTGACAAGTAATTTGACTGCATTATTATCGTATTAGTACTATAAACAGCAGTTGCTCTTTCTTTCTCATTTAAGGTGATAAGGGTGAAATATGAGTTAGTGATAATCACCTTCTAATTGTATTTCATCTTTCGTCTAACGCATATTTTCCAATTATATGATGCATGAGCCTGATGCATGCACCGCAATTTTTCTCGACACTATCGCATTTGCCTAAACCATTTTTGTATTAATCATTCGCCGTTGATTAGGGCGTGGTGAAATGTGATGCAATAACCAGTCACTAGTAATGAACATGTGTCCGCTTTTCATCCTTTCATGATAGATCATATTATTTTAGTCACACGCAAGATGTGGGTTTTATTTTGGCATTAAGAGCAATTGTTCTGCCAAGGCACAACATTTGAAATGTGATATATGCATTCTTTATAAGTGTAACTAAAGTTTTTTCCTTGTTGTCAAATTATTAACCGATGTTGTTAACATTACACATTTCCAATAAAAATTGCTGATTCGTTTTTTCATTTATCGGTAGTTGTTGTTATGTTACTATTTTAATAGTTCTATTAGATTGATTATGCCTCATCATGCAGTACGTAGTATCGATTGTTTTATGAATAAAGACTGTGTTTTTATACTGATCAATGTGTCTGAAATGAGGAATTTATCCTGAATCTAGTAAATATAGATACAATCTTTAAAGTTTAAGAATCCACTTTGAATTCCCAAAGATGACCGCAGAAAGAAGAAAGAAGGGGACTGTAAATGCAGTAATGTACTAGATTTTGAAATTGTCTTCAAAATTCAATTTATATCATATTCAAACTCAGGGGTAATTTCATTAACATACCGTTCTACTCCTAGATAGAAACAGAGCTGACCCGAGAGGTCGCATGCGGTATGATGATCTTCAACTTCTCTATACACTTTACTTGTATCTCAAATGGAAAGTTTTGGAGAAAGAAATATTTGAGGACTGGGAAAACATCATACGATATAAATTCACAGAACGAGGATTGACTCTTAATTTCCTTCGTTGAAATTCTAGTTTTATAACAACAGAAAAAACAATCATTCATTATTGTTCATCGATATGCAAACATTTTATTCTCACATTCAAGTCTCGATAGGTTACACTAGATTTCACTTGACGCACACACTAGATTGTGATATTTACATGTAAATACAGTATTTTGGTTGCCATGACGATCAACTATACGGAGGTTTTGTAAACGTCATATCTTAAATAATTATTATAGAATGTCCATGTAGTTTGAGTCATACCTTTTTGTCACACATACTTACATATCATAATGTTTCACTATTATATGACTATTACGTTTACATTTGCATTCATATATGTAATTTATATATGAACCTACCGGGGTATATATTTAGTGGACGAAATACTGCAACTAAACTTCAAATCCACAAGTTAGACGTACTTAGCCTATATAGCCGGTACTTCATTATATCACACAGAGTCTTTGAATGATTCCGTTTGATATGCAGGAAGACGACGTAGTGATGTTTATTTGGAAAACTGTCACAAGTTATATTCCAAAAAAAAAAAAGATATCAGGCAATAATATTAGCATTGGAACTCACTAAGCAGTAGATACATAGCTCATGTAGTGACTTTGTAATAACAGAGTGGACACAATTGCTATATGCTAGTAGTGTATAACAATAGTTTAAAATATTCCGTGCATTATAAAATTGAATAGGACTATTTAAGACTGAAAGTTACCAAAATAGAGCATATTTATTACAGATATTACCGCGTTTGAAAATAAGTTTGATTGTTCCTTTTGTCATGTTCAATCTAAGAACTTGTACTTAAAATCTTTTAAAATATCTATACATTCGTATTTGTATTGATAGATAATCAAATCATAACAAAACCAGTATTCATTTACAATCTGGGATATATCATACACGTTTAATAAATAATGCAAGATAGCGATTTGCGGTTCACAAGCAAGAGCTTTCCATATTCATGTCCATTCAAAATATTTTCACAACTCTTTTCCATGACAATCGCACTCCCATCCTTTCCCCTCCGCTTATCATTTAGATTAATATCACATACTTCGCCTGTCCGCTTAATTTAACACGCACTTAGCAACGCGACTTTCAGTCATTATCATTCATCCGATGAGACAATCTCGCCGTCTGAATCGGTGCCGATGTCGCTGCCCTCAGCGCTACTCGTGTCGTCGCTGGAGTTGTCCTCCAGGGGGTCGCCCGTCAGCGCGATCCTAGCGTAGTCGTCCGTGTCGATCGATTTGCAGAAATGTATGGCGTATTTTAGTTTCTCCTGGAGTACAGCTTTGCAGGAGTATCGCGGCATTTTCAGCAAAAAGAAGCAGGTGTAGCTCTCGGGTAGGAAATGGTCGGGTGGGTTGTACTTGTCCAGTACCTGAGATAGAAACATAAAACATTAAATAGACTGAATCTTGATGAACGAGCTCTTATAAGTAGAATCTGTAAGACGTGATAGACCATGGATAGATCTAGCTGAATGCGGGGAGACGCGCAAATCGGCCATCTTTGAAGCTACATTCAAGAGGCGGATCCAATTGCGATGGGAAGGCAGTAACAACATATACCTGTAGAACAAAGTCTCTGCCTCTAAAATCTGCGATGGTGCGAGGTAGGCGTGTCCGTCCCCAGACAAATCGTAGGAACAAGGAGCGTTCGGTGTTACTGAATTCTTCCATCACCTCCCAAAACCAGTTCACAAGCGGCGAGTTTCCGTCAATGCCCTGAAATAATGTAACACGTTTTATAGATCACAAGCAAAACTTGGCAGGATTTTTGATACACAGTAGCAGAATCTGAAGAGTAAGCAACAAACCTTATAAGTAGCAACAGATTTCAACAAATTAAGTGGGATGTCTGGACTGCCACAAACCATGGTCTCCAACTCGTAACCGGTGAACAGTGATAGTAGTGGTACAGGTACTACTTGTGCAATTCCTTCCCTCACACACTGCACTTGTTTGTCAAATTCATGTAACCTAAATAAAGTGGCAACAAAATTATCGTGACGTCAGAAACGAATGATCGCACCATAACAACCTGTCAGCTTATAACTTGCTATTCTCAGATCGGTATATACAGTTAATCAGTAACAAATGCTGAGTACTTACCGGTAGTTGAGCGCCAGTCTGACGTATTCTCCTCGGTTATCTAATCCTATTTTCTGATATTTAGAACTGAGCTGTATCTCATGCCCAGATGCGCTTGGTGTAGAGAACGGCATATCTGCATTCTTCAGGGCCTCCTCGTCCATGTCTTTAATACACATCAATCCTGAAGGAACAACAAATAAATAGTTAAACATCAATTGCAGCTAATTATTTGATTATACGTGTATACTCGACAACAACAGAGTATAACAATGCTTCAGCTCACCTGGCACGTAATCCTTGTCCACTTCTGTAAGATCAGAAACACACAGAGGCAATCCGGCAAGTTGTTTCCAAACTGGTTCAGCCAGGCTCAGACTGAGAGGGCTTCCTGTTCTGATGGCGATTCCAAGCAGCATACCTAAGGCAAACATATACTTAATCAATGCGAGCGCCAACTTTAAACACTTATGTATAAATGCTAAAATAATAGAAAATGACAATCATAATTGTAATGCGATGAAGAAATGCAGCCTGGGCCACGTTATTGCGACGTACCTAGGAATCTGAACATGTTTTGGTGCAGAGGAGATTTGAGTGTAGGATTAAGACAGAAACAGTCTCTGTTAGACCCGGATTCTTCTCGACCGTTCGGAGTTTGTATGAGCAGCGGTATCGAACCGTTCTGCAACTCATCACACATCTCGGCGATAGACTCGCTGTATCCTCCACCGCAGTCATCCACACTCTCTCCAATAAACTTTACTTTCCATATTCTGTGAGGAAGCATAAGGCAGTCTGGGCCAAATAACGACATCTTAGAACAAATCTGACCAAATACGGACTTAATACCGTCAGGTCCGGCCAATCCTCCCTTGCTGCGCGATCTCTTTACCTGTTGATAGGAGGTCAAAACAGTGAATAGTTTGACATTGGATGTGGCCATTGCTTGTTAAGTTTAACTATATTAGTCGTAAGATTGTTGTAAATGTAAGGTAACTTTAGAGAGAACAAACCTGTATTCTGTTTATTTCTATAACTGGACCATGTTGCCGGTCTCTTATCATGGTCGCTTGAACAACCTTCCTAAACGCAGTCTCCTGAAATCAGATACAATATTGACATCAAACAATGCGCTATATTTAAAACAAACCCATTAATAAAATTCCAACGCACCCCTGATAAAATGAAGGACGCAATAAGTTACCTTAGCTGAAGAAACCAAGACCCCCCTGAGTGAGTCGGGGCCACATATGCCCCTGGTTATTTCCTGCTCTTCCACGCCCTGCTCCAGATCGAACATAGGTATGCAGGGACAGAAGAGGTCAGAGAAGTGGTGCAGTAGCACCAGTCGATTTCTCAACACAGGAATGTCAAACGTCTGCAGATGGTTGTACTCCATAGGTATCACAGTCGGCAGTCGGCCAGCGTTAACGGGTTTGTTTGTACTCCACGAGAGGCTGTGGGCTGAGCCACAAGCGACACGGTTTATCTTCTTACCTGCACAACACGAGGGGTAACATCGTTAAACGATAGTCGCGCAGTCCGTCATAAAGATAGCGCGATAATAGATTTCGTTATATTTTGAAATAATAGATGGCTGGATATAAAATGTAATATCACCTTGTAATGCGGCGACAAGTCTGGGTCTCTGGATGGCGTTCGTTGTTCCATCACCGAGCTGACCCTCATCGTTATCTCCCCAGGTAAATACCTCACCTGTGAATAATAGGCAACCCAATGTTGAGATCAGATTTCAAATATATTTAAAAATGAGAAAATCTTAATATAAAATGAAGGACTAACTGCATAAAGAATATCTCAACGTTTCATACCTGTGTCCGTGCATGCAACGCAGTGCAGTGAACCACATGCTATTGAGATGATTTTCTTTCCTTGAAGAGCAGTTACACGTTTCGGTCTTCTCACGTGGTCATCTGTGCCATGCCCTAATCTATGATAGTCTCCTTTACCCCTGAAAAAATCCCCCAGATTAAAATAATTTTGAGTGCACAATTAATAAAAGGAAAAGACAAAGCTGCGGTTCATATGGAGTAGCTGACACTTACCACGTATAGACGGCCCCAGATTTGGTGAGTGCAACAGAGAACTGTGAACCACACTCTACTTTCATCACTCCCATGCCTTGGAGAGCGTCTACCTTCATCGGCACTTTACATCTGAAAACGAAAGTTAAAGACTTAACAATTGTAAAAAATATTGAAATTCCTAAAAATGATATTGGGAGTAAAATGTCCATACCCGTCACTGCCTCCTCTTCCTAATTTTCCGTAGTCTCCATCTCCCCATGACCAGACGGAATCATCATCAGTTATACACAAAGTTTGAGCATCTCCGCTCCCACACGCTACATCAGTCACTCTATAACTCTTCAAAGCCTCTACCTGCAAGTACAATACTCAACTGTGACCTACTTATTTGACCTACTTGGTAATCACCCATTCATGGCCTAATTAGCAAGTTAATATATATACCGTTTTCTGAGTATAATTCTTAATTTACATTAGAAGTAATTAAAGAAGATACTAACGAGTTTTGGTCTGGTTTGGTCCTCGCTGTCACCATGCCCCAGTCGGCCGTATCTTCCTTTACCCCACGTGAAGAGTTCCCCGGATGACGACATGCACGCGCTGTGCGCACCACCCGACGAGACGTTCACGATCTCCTTACCCCTCAGCGTTTCTATCACCCGAGGTCGGTCACATGGGCTAAAATTCACACAATGAATGATTTTATTAGAAATTATTGCATAACAAAAATAGAACTATATTACAGTCACTAAAATTTAATGTTGAGCCGATACACAACGATGTAAATGTAATTTGTACCTTCTGTTTCCGTGACCTAATTTCCCATCTTCGCCCTCTCCCCAGCTGTAGACTTCGCCCTCTGACGAGAGAGCCAAGCAGTGTTTACCGCCCGAGTTCACAGCTACCTTCTTAATAAACACGTGCTGTATAGATTCCAGGAGAGTGGGGCTGGCCACTGAGTCGGTGCCACCGATACCTAGTCTTCCTCCGGCTCCATATCCAGTAGCATATACCTAGTGATGAAAAGTTGATTTCTGTACTTCAAACATTACAACTATACATATAAAAATGGCAAGTACCGTGCATATGTGCATCATAAATATTCAAGACGTTCTTCACAGATAACTGAATTACACAAAATTACAAATAATGAAGTAAGTTTTGCTAAATCTGTAGGCATCCATCTAGTTGGTTGAGTAAGATAAGCAAGTCGAGTAATTACCTTGCCATCTCCAGTGACAGCGAACAGTGTTTGTTCTCCTCCGACTAGTTGTATAGGACGGAGAGCGGCTAGAGCCTCACAGCTGACAGGCAGTTTCACTTTGGCGCCTTCGACGCCACCGAGCTGTCCTCGGTGATTATGTCCCCATCCCCAAATCTGTCCGCTTCCTCCCCAGGACAGAGTCCAGTCGTCTGACCGTCTAAACAAACAATCTAATTATAAAGTTCTAACATCTACCTGATAAGTGAGAAACGACGCATACTAGTCATACTTTCGTGTTTCAATAGTATTATGAGCGATAGTTGTGGACAAAAATTGTACATCAACTAAATTTATTCTCCCAACAACATATGTTGAAATTCAGTAATCACCTGTTAAGCCACAAAAGAAGCTGCTCATCATGTTCACTCTTGAAGGTAGAATGTTCAAATTGATCTTTCCTGAGAGATTCTCCTTCAGAGCTGAGTTCTTGTACTTTCTTCAGGACTTCCTCTGAGAAGCCAGATGGAAGTTGTGACCTGTTCTGTAGTGCTGTCGCCACGCGAGCGGCCATACAATACCTTCTAAACCAGGACCACTTGTGTGCTTCCAAACAGTTAGGCAATGAGTCGAGCCCAAGGTCACAAGCTAGGGCCACCAGTACCTTAGGGGTGATATATGAAACATCTTGTCAAAATTGAACTTAAAATTTGGTATTTGGGTAGACAATAATGTCGTTTTATAACTATCATCACGAAGAAATGGTATATATCAGAATAAGTACGATAGGAGGCGTACCTTGAAGAAAGGACTGTGTAGCAGATGTTTGCCACTTCGTGCGATTGGATCCTCGTACTCATACTGTCGCTGTAAAGCTTCTGGCAATCCTTTAACAAGCGAAGCTAATGCTGTTCCACTGAGAGACTGAAACACAACACAACATTATCAAACACATAGATAGCAGCTTGAAAATCGCAATTTCACAATACTCAAAATAATGCATAAGCCTTAATGTGAATAGGAGAGAATAATTATAAAGGAGGTGGATTGGCCTTTGCCACTACCAAAGAACCTTCAGCATTAAGTATGATGACATTCAATACACTGAGTCGAAAGCAAATTGAGTATAGGTATTCTAGGAATTTGATACGAATCCAAAAACATCATGCAATCTACGTCTAGAGTAACAGGTAGAATGATGACAACCGAAGTTTTACGACAAATTATAAGTTTGAATTTAAAAGATCAGGAGGAAACACAATAGGTGACCTAGTGACTCTGGAGATGGGTTGTTTCATACAGCAGACAAGCGGAGCTGTGCATGCTGATAGTGTGAAACTTTTACCATGGCTGAAGGGGTTTTGGCCGTGGGTAGGGGGGTATGAGAGGGTGAAGTGGGGGAGTCCCCCGTGGTTGGGGGGTCAGGTACCTCGCCCGTGGGGCTCGCCAATAAAGCGGTCACGTTGATGTTCGGTCCAAAGTAGTTTGTCATTAAGGCGCGCAGCTTCTTCAAGGCCCACATACGTTGGGAGGCTCCTGGAAACAATCAAATACGTTAATATTTTTCCAATATAATATACATGTATATCATTTTGTCAGACACTGGTGGTATGCTAGTGTTTAAGGCACCCATGTTGTTTTACACATACAAAAAGATTTGAGTTTAAGAAGCAACTAATTTCATACATCTATGATACCGAAACTGAAGCAGAAGAGTCCTCTGAGAAATATGGCATTGAGGCAAATTGAGATCTTACCTAGAGAGCTAAGTTGGGCGCAAGCTGCGAGGGCAGCTGCTAATCTCGGTACGATGTTCCTGTCGTTGGAAGCTTCCAGTCTGAACCCTAGCAGACAAGTCACTAGATCTATTGATGGCCTGGATAAGACGGTTCTGTCAGACAGCATGTCCATGGGAGCAGCTGCTGGCATGATGGGGTACACGGTGAATCTCCATCCCCAACCGTTCACTGATCCATCACTGGTAAACTTCCATCTCAGCTCATCGCCGCTTATTCTCAACTCCTGTGACCAATCGGACCACTCGCGTCCTGGAGCAGGCAAATTCATTTTGAAAAATAATTTATCTTTGGTATTGATTCATTAGCCGCTATGCATACGCATTTCACAAACATCTTATACATTGTAGTTAATATAGGTAGCATGGTAAATACACAAATAGTATATACATGTTGTCTCACAGTTAATGCTTTAACAACGTACAATTAAAAGGACTGAGGTGTAGATATCGCACGTGCTTACCTGATCTAACTGACACGTTCCGTCCAGTCCCATCCATTAAAGTAAGGGGATCATGTCTTCTCTCAGTTGAACATTGACGGTCGAATTCAACCCTCAGTCCCTCAGCACCTAAAAGGAAAATCAAAGATTCAATTACACAACTTAATCAATCAGTCAAAGTTTGCTTTGAACCATTCTTGATACAAATATGCCGTTGTCGTTGGCCTATCACTCGGTGTAATGAACACTGTAATAGCTAACCAGAAATGTTAATTCTAAACATCAACAGTGCACGTGCCTTGTATTTTAACGTGGCCAGTCAGACTGGTGTCATCCGTGTAGGGATGGGGACTTTCCTGTACTATCGGCTGTGCTGCGTTCCTTCCGCTCTCTGTATCCGATGCTACGTCCTCCAGTTCGGTGACGCAGAGTTCTAATAGCATCTCTGCCACCTGTGGGTAAGCTTTACCCAGAGCTGTTAGCACGTGCGACAGAGACTCGCGACCGAGCAATCCAGCTCGGTTGGCGACTGCCAGTTTTAATAAATCGACCAAAACTCGAGCATCTTCGGCTGTCAACTTGGCAGTGAACTCGTCCAGATCTGCTGCGACCGGAATCGAATCTTTGTCTCCGTTGCTCGTAACCTGCAGTTCGCAAAAATAGCTCTATCATCCCAACTCGGTTAAGTTTATTGTTAGGTATTTATTACATTTTTAAATTAGCGGTTCATTTGTTATCGCAACTTACCTGTTCTGTAGTGGTGAATGTTTCTGCAATAAAACTTGTTGCGGGTGAGGCTTTGGCAAGACTGTGCATGCTGGGGAATGATCCTATGCTGTCATGAGCGCTGGATATCATCTGTAATAAGAAAAAATAAGAAAAAAATTATCCACCGCGAAGACAATG
>JAXGGS010762310.1:17977-29063 GCA_035585475.1 Armandia brevis
TTTAACGAGACCTCCGTCGTGACACTGTAGCGTCACTTTAGCGTTGATGGAAATTTTAGAGATGGTTGCTTGGCCCCATTCTTCGTGCTCGACTAGACCGCCCAGTCTGGGTCGACTGTCTACCCCGCCGATAACAGCTAGTACAGCAAGCACCGTGCCTTGGGTGGTAGAGTAATCTTCAATTATAAGGGGCTCTGCCAGCTGAAATATAAACGAATCCAAACTGATACACGTAAGATTATTTAGGTCATGCAGCAGAAATGATCAACACTTCGATGCAAGACCGTGTTATTCAATATCTTGTTACTATTAATATCAGGTTTAATACTAACAGAGAGAAGTTTAGGTTTGTCCTGTACCATGTTGGAAACTAGGCCTAGTTTGGCACACATGTAGTGGTTAAAATAAGGGTTCCATGTGTCTAGGGCGTGAAGCGATCGAATCAATGCCACCAACTCTTCAGCAATCGTGCTTGTGTACGACGCTGACAACGAAACAGGGGCTCTCGGCCTCTTCTTGTCTTTGCTCTCATCTATTTTGGAAGTAAGACGATTTAGTTTCTAAGTTAGCGTACATAACATCATAATAAAATTATGTATCTAAAGCAGTTGGGTTCTTACCAAGACTTGAAAGAGTTGGGTCATCGTTGCAAGAAATAAGTACTGATCCGAGCGAAGAAAATAATTTCTCCACCAATCGTTGAGTTCTCCTAGTGTCTTGGTGTTCATCCCAAGCTGGCAAGATGGCACTTAGCAATCTCAGTGCTTGTATCTACGAGTTATTATACTGACAATTAGGATATGCGTAAGAATTTAACTCAAGTTTCCTCTAGATCTGATTAGTGATACATATTCACTATAAAACAATGATTTGATATATATATTACATGCATAAGTCTCCTCTTGATTGGGGTTTATACAGTGCACCTACCCTTTTAGGAAGAGATGACCCGTTAGATGTGTGTTCAGATGAGACAATTTTAAACAGTAAGTCGACCCACTGAGGGGTGCTTAGGGCCTGACATATAACCGGGCTAGTGGCAACACTGCGGATGAAGCCTAAGTTGGCCCAGATGTAATGTTGTTCTCTGGCAAGAGACACATGGAGTGAATGTGCGTCTGGAATAAAAGTAACATACTTAGAAAACCCTCCTGTGGACGACTGGTTGGCTTCTAAGGAGATAATCTTTGTTTGAATTATTAACTAATTGTTCCCGGAGAAACGGATTGTCCATTAAGTATTTACATTAATAACTACTGGTAATGAAATTACAGGTATAAACTTGATCTTACTCAATCCCTGGGAGCATCCGCAATCTACGATAGTTCTCAGAAGACCACATAAAGTTTTAATGGCCTCCGGTTGGGCGTCTTCAGCGTATACACCTCCACAAATAGCGAGTATCCTTAGCAACTGTACAGTGCCACGATGTAACAAGGCTGTAGGGTGCCGACTTGTCGTCTCGTGGAATGAATTATCCACAACTAAAACAAGGAAGGTGAATATACATAAGCACACATGAACGTGTCCATCAAATAAGCTGAATGCAATATTCTAATTATCTTACTTGATTCTTCATCCTCTTCATCCTCCTCTTCTTCATTGTCCGGGGCAACTGGTGGATCCGCCAGTTTTAGATCGTATTTCAGTTCTTTGCCCATCCTGTAAGAATTTGTGGACCCCGTGTCCCATTGAACTCTGATCCATCCATCTTCTCCTAGCTCTCCGATGACAGTTCCCATACTCGGGGATGGGCCATCCTGAATAGCATCATGGACGACATTATTTAATCTGTATCTGACCATATTCTATGACAGTGGATCGAAACTATAATTTTGTGTATACTGCTTGTCAAAAAAGATATTTTGAAATGTCAAACACCATATCATACATACCTGGTCTCCCCATTTCCAATCGACGCCTCTGACGACCCTAACGCCGATCTTCATCCTGCCAGCCAGTTCTGGTCCAGAGATCGGTACCGTTTGGGTTTGTTTCTTTGGCCTAGACTCCTCAAGCACGGCATGTACTGCGTGTGTACTCTCACTCGGAATGTTATCAGCGTTTGGTCCTACAAGAAAAAGTTGTCTGATAAATACATCAATCGTATGCTAAATAATTATTTTATATGTAAAAGAACATAGATGTACATTTTTCATTGTTATACGCAAATAAAGAGGGAAGTATGTACCGGGTAATTAAAAAAATCCGGATTTGTAAAAAATGGTTTACCTATAAGTCTCAGTAGACTTTGAGTTAATGCAAGAAGACCATTGTTGAGAACTAAACTAATACTGTTTGACTGGTGCTCGGTGCTGAGTATTCCTATGGCAGCTAGTAAAAATCTGGAGACTGGCAGGCATCCCACACTAACATCATCCTGCAAGGTAGAGTGTATATAGTGTCATTCCAGTAGAACTTCGTCGTACCAAACATGAATGAGCGAATATAAATTAACGGTAAAAACATAGAACAATCAGAAGAACGACCACTCACCTTCTTGTTGTTAAGAGTGTGTGCTCCGGGAACAGTTCCTTTCGATTTGAAGAATCCATCAGCTTCGATGATTGACTCCCTCAGCACGTGGATCGCCCACTTGCTCAATTCGGAAAATGTCATCTCCAGTAAAATTCTATCACATGGTGGTATGAGGGAGACATTGGACAGACAATGTGGGATAGGATCACTTAAATGATGAAACAAATCCGTGGTTAGGTGAAGAAAGCGGGTAGGTATTTGGCATTTCGAAAATTGAGTTTTCTTAGAATTCTCTTTTCCTACCTAGTTTGACTTCCTAACTTAAGCAGTCCCTGCCAACCGCAGAGTATGGAATATCTTACTGATGGTAATAAATATTCCTTATGAACCAATGAAAGTATATTTTGTATTCCCCTCAAGCGTATCTCAGCTCGTGCTACTTGATGATGCAGGGACTTCCGCAGCTTTTCGATATCAATCGGATTGTCGTACAGAATGAACTCGAGTATTTTGTTCATGAGGGGCATCTCCGCGCTGGAACCGGTCAGTCTCTGCTTCAGCCACTTAAGCTTTCGTTCACTCATGACGGCGCTAACGATCGGCGTCCAGGCATCCTTCTTAGGCAGGTCATTCAGATGGTCCGGTCTATCCCGCTCAGGTTTATCGGGTGGCTGTATAGTTAATGTGTCGGTTGCAACCGTCCCGTCCTCTTCAACAGGACTTTCAGTCTGAGGGGTGGATTCCGTTACCTCAACAGTCACCTAGGGAACGAACATCATATACTCAAATGTCGGACCTAATCATGTCCGAAAATTTCGTGGCAAATATCTCTGGTATTACCTGATTGCGGCAAATCACCACTAAATGCAAAAATTTACCTCGATGTCGTCAGCAGTGACTGGATCTTGCTCACTGGTAGAAGGTAGATCATCATCCACAGCACATTCATCTTTTTTACCGGGAAAAACCTTAACATCATCATCCTCTCCTTCTTGTACTTCCTCTCCACCAACAGCACCAACTAATGCGGAGGAATCGTTATCCGCGACAGAAACTATATAAACCGAGAATAATATATTAAGATTACACCTACCGGTATTTTAAATCAATATTCATCGGTGAAATTTGTCCAATTTCTGTTGAAAATATCTGATTCTCTTACCTCCTTGTGATTTTCTATCAGCCATGACTCTTTTCGCAAAACTTTGCCATCTCGGTGTGCTTTTAAGTAACTTGGATCGGGTTAGGGCATTTACCTCATTACCCATCGCCGGTCGTAGCTCATTAAACAAAAAGTGGCATCTCTCCATTACCGGCGCACATACCTCTTTATACGATCGCCCCATGTCCTGATGAGCTTTGATTAGGGAGCGCTTGGCCTGGTGGACGACCTTGCAGACTTCAGCGATAGACCTGGGCAGTCCATGCTTTCTGCCTGCCTCAGGAAGGCCGTGGTCAACAAGACCAAGCGCAACGTGACCAAGGTCATGGTGTTTCAACAAAACAGCCATGAGCAATCTGTAATAACAAGAGTCAAATGTCCGTATCGCCACAATTCAATAGCGCGATCGCTGACAAATATTAAACAGCCGTTCAGTGGGAATGATTTATACTGACCTAGCTACTTCCTCCACTGGATGATCCGGTGGGAAGTCAATGGGTGAGATCAAGTAGTGACTTTCACAATATCTTTCAACATAATCCAGAAAAACTCTGACAGAAGTGTCTTGTACTCTGCTCTCGGCTAACGCCTGCAGGAATGGCCTCGAGACGTCTGCCTGCGAAGCTTGTCTGTCAAACAGCTTCTCTTTATCCACCTGCTGGGGAGGCTGGCGCTGCTCACTAGTAGGTGTGGTGCCTGGCGTAGTAGTACAGGAACTGGGCGTTCTGCTCTCGCCCTTTTCTTCTTCGAATGGGTTTTGTGGCTGTAAGGTTTGGAGGCCACCGGCGAAGAATTCGGATCCTAGCCAGTGTTGGTATTCTTGCTCAGCTGCCGAGAGGGGGGTGCTGCGAGCCTGACTGGCGGCCATCAGACCGAGGAGAATCCCAAAGGTTCTCTGCGTGTCCATCAGGGGCGAGGAGACAGTGCTGGTGTCAATCGTCTGCACTATATCGTGCTCGGGCTGTAAACAATTAAAGAAATCGGTTTAAATATTGCATTGATAGAATAGGAGTGTGGAAGGGGTATGTTTTCGAAGATTTACATAATTTGATCCGCGTGAAATTCTTGCCAAGTTACTTACGTCAATATAATTTCCAACGAAGAATGCCTGCATCATTTCTCTGGCTTCAGTTGAGTGAGGGATAGAATCAAAAGCCTCAGTAGCATCCCGGGCAGCGTACTCGAGTAGCATCTCACTTCCACAAGGAGCCTGCGACTTAAAATCCTGAACGTCATAAACTCTGCCGTTAATCACAACCCACAATCCACCATCTTTATTGTGGTTCTCAAGATCAGCTTTGCGTATTTGTGGAACATCATCGGTCATCTTCTGACCGTACAACTCAAACGATTTGGCTGAAGTGAGAACATAATTTTTTTAGCTACATGTAATTAGATAAATGATTTATTGAACCAAACTCAACTGCATTACAATCGATATATGTTATACACTAAAGAACGACAGCTAAATCCTGCAATCTTACTAGTTTAGTGTGTTTTTGTGACCATCATCTTGTGAAATTAAGATGGCAAAAATGTGGGAAGTATAAAATTTGTACTTACTCCATACACCCGGCCATGACAAATCATCTAGGTCGTCCCGGACAACACCGGGAGCTAGTTTATTGAACTTGTCGAGAATGTCAAGCAAACTTTGTAACATGGGAGCAGCATTTGATGCGTACATTACTGTAGGGGCATGCAACTGAAGCAGTACCAAGGAAGTGGAGAATTCGGGCAGTAAGACACCTAGAAGCATAAAAAAATAAAAATATATATAAACATTCGGACTTATTTTAGAATACAATAGTACTTGATTGCTTAAGTATTTCATATCCAATTCGAGGCGTAACATTAAACTTTACCTGATACATCTCTTGCAATAATCTTTGCAACGAGAGCAAAGTGTCTTGAGCTATGAAAAGCCAGACTGGCAGCAATAGGTAGAATGTCGGCCACATGGGCACAGAGAAGCGTCATGTACTTCTTCAGTAGAGATCCCGCTCCGAGCAGCTCGGGATCTGGGTCGGAGGATATCGATTTCTTGTGTGACTCCATGGAGAAATTCTGAGATGTGAAAATGAAAACATTTATGCTAACGCAATTCCAGGGCACGGCTCACGCATGCAAAACTTAAGAATAGAATGTGTTGGTGATAATTAAGTCGTACCTTTGAGACTAAAAGTCGTTGAAACCTAAGTAGGAGATCTAATGATGTCGAGGTGTCAGCGTTCCCGCTGTCGTCGTCCATTTTGTTCATATTGTTAGGGTCTTTGGCAAGAATCTGCAGCTTTTGAAGGGTTTGGGTCGAAGCATTTCTGAAGAGCAACGAAAGATTCAATGGATTGGGTACAAATATAAAATGTTCAACCCTTAATCTTCGAGACAAGGGGACACGAATAGCTGGGTACCTACCGTAAAAGCTGTTGAACTAGCTGGAGTAGAGGGATGCATGTACTCTCGGTGTCTTGATGGGTACTTTGCTCCACAGCTTCCAACAAAGATTCTTGTGATTTAATGCCGCTTGTAGCCGCTTCAACTGGCTCCTCGCTATCTTCCTCATCATCACCGCTCGACTGAAAAATATACCAATTTAACAAATACATAGGAATCGCTTAGCAGGAGACACGAAGTGACATTGGTGAAATATTCGAGTGCGTTTAACGCGATGACTTACTTTTGCTTCGTCTATTTCTTGTGTTTCTTTTCGGAAGGAAACTTCCAGGGCTGACTCAAGACCGCCATCAGCCATTAGACTAGAAACCAGCAAATCAGTCATGAATCTCTGTCCAGATGTCAACACGAGGCTGTCCTTTGCTGGGCACCCTAAACAGCAGATAAAGGGGACTACTCGTGATGACAGTTATAACAATGATTTGCACAGTTTGACGGATGAGATTCCCTCCAATTATTTTACGATTAAGCTCTTACCAGCTGATGGTAGTAATGTGGATAGAGCTCTCGCCCTCTCCTCAGCTGTAGGCAGTAGCAGCGACCACCCGTTCTGCAACACGGATTGGGCAGCGTGTTGTACAGTGGTGATCACCCCACCGTTACTCGACAGAGCCACCACCCTCTGTTTGAGACTGGTGATCAGTGGACTACCATGCGCCAGACCTAGTGTGGTCGGGCTCTCGTTCTGGGATATAGCAGCATACAGCTGTAGGTTGAGAAGATTGAGTCCTGCCACAGCCATACATTCCTTCTCCTGTGGTGGTGGCCAATCGTTGCGTCCGTCCATGCCCTCGCATACTTCAGCGAGTAGCTCGTCCAGCAGTTCCAGTGTTTGGCGGCTTACGTCTACGATGAACGGGATGCGAGGGCTGATGGTCCACTGTCCCGTGCTCGACCAGGCAAAACTCTGTGTTACAAGTACAAGGGTATTCAATAGGATGATTGCTTCAGTGTATAAAGTGGGATACTTTACAGACAGGGTGATATTCCAATATACTCATTAAGCAAGCGTCCGACTTCATTCTATTTACCTGAGAAGGGCCGCACGAAGCTCCCATGATATTCTTTCCTTCCAACACAGACATCACCATTGGCTCTGTTTTTCTGCTCTGTGTACCATCTCCAAGTTGTCCCTGATCATTCTTCCCCCAGCTACAATACACGCATGCGACATTCTTACAGTAGGTGATCAACACAACGATGTACGCGGAATATGATATAACGCGGGTCTATAGTGTCCCCCAATTTGATTTTATTACTGTTGTACATCTTGCGGGTTATGGTTTGGTCATAGGGGCACCTGGTAAGTTATGTAACGCGGATTTAAGGCGTGTTACCCACTACCTCCATTATATCGAACATGTACCTCTACTCTTATTGATGGCTGATGCATATTTATGTATATCCTACTTAATAAAACTTCATTCAATCTATACCTGTACACTTCTCCATCCTCAGTAATGGCCAGGCAATGAGTCGAGCCAACAGCCATATCAACGACCTTTTTACTGCCCAGATGCTCCACCTGTCGCGGGAATCGAACATGTTCCTCTGTTCCATGTCCTAACCGATAGTTGTCTCCCTTGCCCCTTAAGGAGGATACAAACTCGTTAAGCGTACGAAATCATTGAGCAAGTTAAATTGAGTAAGCAACTAAATAAGGTCAACTCACCACGTAAAAACAGTGCCAGACTTAGTGAGAGCTCCAGAAAACTGGACACCACAGAAAACTCTCACAACGTCCTGACCCTGCATTTGGTCGACTATTTTAGGCACCTTACATCCGTCTGACCCACCACGCCCGAGCTTTCCGTAATCTCCATCTCCCCAAGAATATACAACACCTATGGTACAGACATATTAATAAGGTCATGGGATTGAGCATTGAGCACATGTATAACAATTTCAAATCTATCATACGAGTCAACGATTAATATAAATATTTTTAGAATAAAAAAAAGTGTGCTTACCTCCTTCAGTTACGCACAGCGTTTGTGCGTCACCACTTCCGCATGCCACATCCAGGACCTTGTGACCTTGAAGAGCCATCAGCTGAGCGGGAGAGTTTTGATCGTCTGAGCTTCCATGTCCAAGCCTGCCATAGTTACCTCTACCCCAGGTGTACAAATCACCAGTAGCAGTAATAGCTGCGCTGTACGTGCTACCACATGCTATCTTAACAACCTGTTTTCCAACCAGAGCGTTGATTAAGGTGGGCTGCTCGCACGAACTGAAATTGACAATAGGTGTGAGCACGTTTGCTTGGTATAACGAACACTAGTGGCTAATATTAGTGGTATATAGAACTGGTATGGTTTATTTGATATATGTAAGGAGTTCCTTACGCATTGTCGCCATGACCGAGTCTGCCGCCATCTCCATTACCCCAGGAGTATACCTCTCCACCGCTGGTTAACGCGAGGCAGTGTTTTCCTTCTGGGTGAGCGGCTATCATCTTCACTTCCTTTTCAGCAAAACCTTGAGTCAGCTGTGGTACCTGCGAAACGTTAACATCTCCGTGACTTCGGATGTCGTTAATGTTACACGACGAATCGCTTGGAAATGGAGCAGTTTTGTAATACGGTACATTGAGTTAATTTACACGAGGGATAGTTACCTGTGCCTCAGACATGTAGTACGACTTGTATACTTTGCCTGATTTTGTTAAAGCGATCAGACAGGTTTCTGCACAGGCTATTTGCACAATATCGCCAAGCTCACTGAGAGGAGTCATCAAGCTGGGCCCGGTAGTAGTGGCACTGGTACCACACTGCAGACACCCCCATGCTAAAACCTCCTGCATTGAACTCTGGCAAGCAAGGAGGGTCAGATTATTATACTGAATTACACAGTATGCGATTAGAATTAATCTAGTGGAAGTGCTGATAGAATTCTTCTAAGTTCTCACCTTTTGATTTTCGCCCGGAACCATAAATGGTGCCGCAAGTCTGTCTAGGTGTGACATAATTACGACTGCACATTGTCTTAAATCTACAGACATAAGCTGGTCCTCTGGCAGCATCAAATATCTCAGGAAACATTCAGTAGGACTCACGGTGTAAGTAGACTAGTGAATAGTAAAATAAATATATGAAACACAAAGATAATATTGTAGATTTGCATAATTAATGTGCATTAATCGGCGAAATGAGCATTTACCTCATCCCATTTAGACATCTCATTCACTTTGTTAAGTCCTTGGATTTCTTGGAATCTAGTGAGTAGTGGCACAAGAGGAGCGCTTCGCAGGTTAGACGAGAATCTATTATCACAGTCATGTCTGGAGCTGGTCCACAGATTAAGTAATAACAAGACAGCGTTGAGGATGTGATGGAGCGATCCCCTCTGTACAGCCAACTCCAGTAGGAGAGCTAACGCTGTTTGCTGGTCAGGAAGGGGTACACGATTTGCTTTGGCACTAGCAGCTCCGCTGTTCATATCACTAGATAAAGACGAGTTTGTTTGTAACAAGACAAAATAAAATAAAACTACCTTTCTGGTGTAACATAATTGGCAGACGATAGTTACCCCTCAACAACTGATCGAAGAAATTTCGAGGCTCTTTCCACGACTTCAAGCCAAACACTGGAGACTGCATTTTCATCAAATAATGTGGCTTCTGGCAACGATCGAAGAGCATCCAACGATTCCTGGAAGCACAAAACCGATAACCATATGGCGAAACTTTCAGGACACTATTGAAATTTGATAGCTTACAGTAAGACGAAATGGTGTTTACTTGAAGCAACTCAGTGCACAAATCAGCATCTTCTCCAGATCTCCACGCCCTCCGAAGAAATGCAAACGCAAAACTGAGGGCAGCTCGAGAGCCCACTCTCGCCAGTCCAACAGTTGCTTTCTCCGTCGGTTTTAGTGAACTACATAAACAAACACAATATATAAACTGAACAATGAAAATGTGGATTAAATACTGGGTATATAATATACACATATTTGTTGTTCAATCGCCCGAAAGGTCGTATACATAAATTACCTCTTTTGTTTGCTAAGATTGGCCTGTAGGTTTTGCTTCTTCCTCGCTGGTGATTTTCCTTCTGATGGGTTGTGGCGACTGAGTGCCGTAAAGTACCTTTCAAGGACAACTAATCTCTGTTGCAACCTGATCGCTGATAATGTTGTTCCAGCAGCCTCAGCAGCCAAAGAATGTTGTTCATGGATTATAGACTTCAGACTTTCGTTCAATTGACTTGTATCTGGAAAATAAGAGGATTAATTTGAGTCAGATATTCGGAACATTCTTAGTTGAAATTTCGAGGGTTAATATCGAATAATACCTGGTTGAGGGCCCCAAGTCCACGACTCCATGAGTTGCGATGAATTTCCATAATTCGTACTTTCACTTGGTTTCTTCTCTTCATCTTCTGCCCCAGAGCTGTTTGAAGATTCATCCTTGTTACCGATAGTCACCTCTCCGTCTTTGACAAGTTCATTCCATAGTTGATTTAATCCGTCTTTCGTGAATGCCCTCTATAAAACAAAATTTGTAGAATAATAGTGATTTACTTTCTATCAAACTTTAACAGGTACATGTATGTTCGTTTTTGATAGAAGGCGAAAACAAAACAATGGTGTCAAAATATATACACTAACCTGCAAATCTGTTTTGATCCATTTGGCATCAAATCTTGCTTGTGGTTGTAAACTGCTTTCTCCTATACTTGTCATATTTGATGTTTATTCCTCCCCTTACACATCGATCCTATCAAAATTAGAGAAATTGTTTATTAACACAGGGACAAACGTTTAACGAATTGTCGGCAAAACCATTATTAATTAACCAAATGAACACCCGTATCGTTGTATTCATCTTCGTAGATCTAAATAGAATGATTGACTAATTTCCAAGTATCCATGAAACGTATACCCAAACCTGACAGGCCCCAATAAATGAAATTAAATAGGCAGTGGCTAAACGGAAGGACATCCTTCCGTTTAGAACCAGTTCTAAACGGAAGGACACTGTTTGTGACA
>JAXGGS010762532.1:2811-13892 GCA_035585475.1 Armandia brevis
AGTAAGTCGGACCACCCCCCCCCCCCCCCCCACTCCCCCTCCCTGAGCTAATACAATCATACCCGCATCATGTCTGTTTAAACCACCTCACTCCAGCCCTACAAACATACTACTTAAACAAGAGTGAGACCCTCGAAATAACCAAAATCTGCCTGTTAAAGCAGCTTTATATTCATCCCATCTCTTTGTGAAATTCATATGACATCAAGGAAACATCTGTTGAATGTATATAAACATTTGAAATAAACCGTCCAAGAATGTTTAAAAGATGTCCAGAATAAACTTGAGGGTTCCCTTTATCTCCTCAAACAACGAAACTGACGTGCTATCATTGCGGCGGACCTCCAGGGCTTGGTGGAAGATAGCACTCCCAGCTAGTTTTTGGGTGGCGGTCTTAAGGTTGGCCAGATTATGCTAAATATCCGCATAGAGTTGCACTATCTTATTTCAAATTGTAGGACAGAGCCTTACGTGGGCATTACTCAGGTCGACCTTGTACAGTTTATACATGTCATACATCACTAATGATATCATTATCTTAATCATTTTGTTGTTCAGATGATGCCCTTACACCAATCTACGGAAATGATTTAACAAACCCATATTCATGTCACTGTATAGCTCTCCCTTTGCTCCCATGTTGAGGTATAAACATAGAGTGGAGAGTATTCCTTCTGCAATGTAAGTGAACATTAACCAATTCTTCAAATTACAAGTGTCATGTACGAGCATGCCACAATATGCCATAATCTAGTCATAGTTCCACATAACCTACAGGTATTATTGAGAGCAGCGATTTGTATTCGGAGGGACTATAAAAGCAATCACTTGACACCTAGACTAGCTTCACTAGCATGGTAAAATCCGGACTGTCAGTTCGGGGTCGATAGCTGTAGCCAAGTTACAGGTAGGGATTCTGGCGGTCGGCTCCGATTGCTACTTGATCTATATTGCGGGTGAACTTGCGTTTTGTTCTATCTAATGGAATGCGCATGGACTTGTGACTGTGGGCTAATGAGGTGCAATGAGGCATCTTATCTAGGACCATACAGACATGTCATCTAATCTAGCTGTATAGGGATGAAGCATCTAAAATATATTTGGCCAATTAAGTAATTGATTCATGTGTATAAGACAATGGTTGTTTACAAACATACACGGTTGGATAGAAGTGTCATATTGTCATCTTCACAATGAAACAGCTGGCTCAATTTTAGGAAATACAATTACACTTGCACTAACATTTACAATCATCCTATGTATTCAATCAATAGTTTAATTTGTTTATAAAATTCCAGGTTGGTCAGAACATTTTATTAAAACAATTTGTGATTTATTTTTCTCTGAGGTCTTTTTATATTTTATATAAAAACTTTAAAATCAGATATTGTATGTATTTTATTTTATTATACCAAAGAATGCAAACAACACTTAAATGATATTATGCTTGTTTATTGAGAAAACAAAATTGTGCCTTACAGAAATAAATTATTTGGTATTGATTAATACATTCATTTTCAGTACAGTAGCGATTGAATTTGCAAATTAATGAATTATTATATATATCTGGTTCTTTATCATAAATAAACAGCTGAAAATCAAGGTCATACTTGTATGCATCGAATTAACTGCTGATTATCAGGCCTTAATAAGTGTCAGCTTCATGTTCGTGTAGGAGTTAAATCTTCCTTTAGCATGATACCAGTTTATACCTTTCTGGTTTTTCTGATCTCCTATCAGGTACTGACCTGTAGGGTTGGCATATCCACATTTATTCCACCACCAACCCCCACCACCACGCCAATTTGTGCAGGAATACCCATGTTGCAGATCATTGTCAATATCTAAGGTGCTAAACTTCATGTTATCAACTGTATTTTCCTGTGCATGTATAGAGTTAGTCAGACTATTCCCCCCTGTACTACGTGTATCATACCCAGATATTGACAGTTGAAATCCTCCTGATTCTGGCCCTATCGACATATTACTATAACTAGACTGAAACACCTTACCCCAAAAATCTCCAAAATCAACTCGTAAACCAAACTTTCTAGCTGTGGTAATATTGTGCAGGAGTTCTAGCCCTAACCAGAACTCTCCCTGTGGATGCCCAAATCCAGCTTTATATTCAGCCCATCCTCTTATGAAATTCACAGATCCGTCGTGTCTGTTCAGAAATGTGACTTCATCCATGTTCTGCATATCTGGGCATGCAGTAGTGTCCATGTTTGAGTTTCCTGCTAAAAGACAGCATATTAATACATATCAGGTAATCTTATTTTTATATAATTTTTTAAAAAAAAAAAAAAAAAAAGGCATTCATTGTTCAACAAAATTATAAGATATGAGATTGGAAGAAACTAAATGTATAACCCACTAACTTGTTTTCCTAGAGATTTGAAATAAAGCTTTCATAGTTGTTGTGGATTTGGTTCTTGCTGTCTTTTTGGCGGTTAACGTCCCCACTGTTGATGCAAAAATACATTATTTATTCGCAGAAGAAAATTATATATTATCCCATAGAAAACATTATATCTAGTACAAGGGCTTAACAATGGCTACCATTATGTAATAAATAGTAGTTCCCACTAATCTGCCATGTTCATGAGTTTATGTGCAGAATGAAATTATTATATTGTTTTAGAAGTGACAATTCTTTCTCTGAATGATGTTAATCTCTGCAGGGTGCATTTAATTTTGCTGCTTATTGGTTATATTGACAACAGTAAGCAGTATATTTTCACAGTCAAGGACAATATAGCATTGCCTGCCATGCAATTTTCAGGGGTGAGACACTTTTCATAATGTGTGTCCTCATGATAAAACGCTGCTGCCGATATATGTAATAGTTGGAAAGCCCCTTGTTTTCCCCAGTATATATTCTGTTTGATAGATCAGTATCAGTATGGAAATATTAAGAATAATCCTGATTGAATAATTTCAACTGACCCCTGATAAATGTATTTACCTATATTTTCTTTTGACTCCAAATCTGCCGAAACAAATGATAAGAACAAATATTTATATGCTTCATTTTCAAAACTTTCTCAACATCATAGTTGAAACTGCCACATATTTGATAGTACGATAGGAAAGTGATTTGATATCAACATTTTAAAATTGACTAACCTGTGTTAAGGATTAGTATTACCAATGCCATGATCAAAAGTGATATTAGTCCAGCAATTCTAATTTTTTTATTTTGTGGTAGAATTTGACATTTTGTGGTGCATTCATCATCAATACTCGAATCCAATTCTGTTGAACTCTGAAATTACAGAAATGCTTGATGAAACAAGTAATGTTACTGCCCCAACACATAACGCTAACACTTTCTTATTCTTTAATGGTTTATTATGGTAGAATGGTCACCAAAACTATTGGGAACCAGCTGTATTTCTTCTGAATATGTTACCATGATATTAACATTTCTATAATTTCAAATGCACTCCTTTGCCTTGCCCTTTACTTATTTCTTAAAGTCAGCAACACTGCACCATGCAATTCTGTCATCTAAACAATCCCGATACCGGTATGTGTATTCCACACACCAGTTCATGGAATCCATACACCAGTGCATGGAATCCATACACGAGTATATGGAATCCACACAACAGTACGTGTAATTTACACTGCAGGTGCATAGATTACAACCAACTCCCTCCCATGTAGAAATGTAGGGTATCAGATTTATGCGGCTGAGAGGTGCATGCAATATTGTCAATTGTCACTTGAAATCCACATCAGAACATCTCTACTAACACTCCAATAATTGTTCAACTTTCAATGAATTCCAGCGGCTCACTTCATTATACTCTGGGTTCACAATGCATGCTGCTTTTCAATGGCGTATAAAGACTATATGTGTCAGCAGGGTGTAAAGTCAATCTTTTCTTTGTGCTAGAGTAGTAAGTTGAAGAGGAAAAAGGTGGTTACTTACTTGGTTAGGCTGTACTGGTGAAGGCTTTAGGACTTGTGCAGAAGGTTGCCGGGTTGTCTCTATGATGTCATCCTGATTGTTGTGTTTTGTCTTATGTGAGTTGACTGATTGATTTACCCGTTGAATCTGGTCAATAGCCTTGATTTCGGCAGTCTCTACCAACTTCTGTGGGTCCACGTATGGCACCTCCTCTTGTTCTTTAATATGTACTTGGGCTGGGACTAACTCACAATTTGCTTCATTGAAATGTTCTTGCTTATAAAGGCCTTGTCTCCTAGCACTTAGCTCGTCTAGCTTACCGCCTGGCATGGTGTCTTGTCCTTTGTTCTGCATTATAAACTACCTTTGTGTAGCTTCCACTGTCTGGTGGCTGCTGGTCAAACAATGAATTGGTACTTTTACAGGTGAGAATTTCAAAGGCTAGTTTCAGGTAAAAGGTGAACTTACCTAGGTTGTATATTGCTAAGAAAGAATTATACCAAACAACAACTTGCAAGTCCAAGGGACTACTAGTATAATAAATGTAATGTAATATATATTACATATTATTGCTGATACCAGCAAATATATTCTGCTGCATCAATTAACGTGTCAGCTTGAAGCAAAACTCAAGCAATAGGAATTGGATCAAAGATGTGGATGAGTATCTTCATTTGAATGATTTTCAGTGGTGATATTTTACTTAAAACGAAACGTAACCCAAATTTTTCTAGTTTTAATCCTTTCTGTTAGATGGTCTTATGCATTTGATAAAAATATTTGGAAGATTGTCTTTACTATTGACCTTAAAGTTTAAGTCAGTCTACCAATTATATTGATGCTTGTGCTTCCTTAGTTCTCAGAGTAATTGTGATCAAGATTCCTGTATACAATTAGTAATAAACTAAAGTGGTTTTAAAACTATCCGGCTTTACTTGTTGATACCTATATCATGTTGAGGCCAAAATACACTGAGGGATAGTGTGCAGTTGTTTCGTACGACAGAGAGTGCTTTTGGAAATCAGCATTGTATTTCCTGAGGAGGATAAGGTCAATTTATTACTGATCGATTTAATTAATGCACATTAGACAGCACTAAACAACGTATACAAATAACCAATTATTTGGCAAAACTCAATCTGTTGTGTTCATTTTACACGCGTGTTAATGATTATTAAAACAAATTTTCACTAACTGTTGCTTATTTTAGATTATTTTACACGGGATGGTTGACACACTCTAATGCCATGTTTCCTGTTTCCTCATGATTTCCTAGGATAGATGAATTCATAATCCTGATATTAAGTTTAAAAAATTACTGTAACAGTGAGACCAAGGAGTGAGCCGGAGTCACGTGCATTGCCCAGGTAACACAACAACGTTCTAAGGACTTCCCCTCAATGTTGGACTATTGGCTTAATGTTCTTATGGACTTAATGGACGTTCCCTGGAGGTTCCCTCAAAGTCCTTGAATGACGAAACTGACTTGATGTCGTTGAGGCGGACCTCCAGGGCATGGTGGAAGATAACACTCCCAGCTAATTTTTGGGCGGCGGTCTTTAGGTTGGCCAGAATATGCTAAATATCCGCATAGAGTTGCACTATTTTCTTTCTCATTCTAGGAAAGAGCCTAGTGAGCAGGAGGGCACTATTCAGGACGACAAGTGTGGATTACCTGGTTACCAACATCCTATCAGTTTATCCAATGTTTATTCAAACTAGTTTTTAATATTCTTGACCACATATTTATCTGTGTGACAACAAGGTATCAGAACGCCAGATTCACTCTGATAATAATGAAATTGATAAAGAAAGTATACACAGACACACATCGCGCTTTGTGTCCTACTTCTCAGCCCCTGGAATATAAAAAGTCGTCCGATGCTCATGCTGCTGTCCTCTGATGTATTTCCGGCTTGCTCTCCCGTAAAACATAGCATCTTAATTTCACAAATAGAATCGGCAGCAAACTACCCAGGTCAGACAGGGTGATGTACCAGGTGCTGTAGTAAGCAGATGGTCCCCTTGTACATTAGTAGAGCGGCAGAATGAAAAAAAGGTCTTAGTTAAGGAGTTTAGTCCTCAAAAAGGTATATTCGATATCTATAGCTCAAATTGAAGCCAAGGTGATGCTGGATATGAATCTGGGTGTGGCTAGATTCGGCACGACCAGCATCACCATGGTAACGGAGCATAAACATAAGCTCCTTAGAGTCAATATGAACTGTATTCATATATGAATTATCCACACAAAGTGAGATTTTCAACTTTGATTGATCTGAATTTTCTCATACCTGTCTAATCAACACACATGAGTTATTTGATAAGGAAATTAGTGTCTTCTATATTCAAGGTCAAGGTCGAATCAAGGTCATATGCATAACTTTTTGTACAAAGTACTTTATAGAAGTGTCACATTTTCACCTTCAAAATGAAACAGCTGGCTCAATTTTAGGGTATAGATATTTGAATCGTCAGTATATTTTTAAGATATTGTGAGCACATTTGATATCAAAACTATAGCAAAATCATTGTTTTTAGGGAACAAACAAAAGACATGTGTCCGTTCATCATAGACTTCATGTAACTATCAACTGTGGACAAATTAAATGCGACTGAGGGACATTGAGTCAGTGTCCTTGAACAAGTTGTCTCTCAGGCTTTTATTTGCATAAGAGTAAGAGGGCGGGTGGCAGGTCAAGTTTATTTTTATTTTTATTTTGGCCGAGAAGGGGGCGACAGGTTTGTTTGTTTTTTTCTCTCTGAAAAAGGGGGCGGCATGTTTTTTTTTTGTTTTTTTTTACACCAGTAATTTAGAGGGTCGGCGGGCCAGTGAATCAGTAGGGGCGGCGTTTTTTTTCTTTTTTTTTCATATTTGGCCAATTTTATGGGATTTTAGGCATTATTAGGGGGTATTTCATATGTGAGAGTCGGTTCAGGATTATTTCTTTATTTTATTTCTAGGTTTCTCTTTTTTTTTCTTCACTGTGAAGCAGGGGCGGCAGTTTTTTTTTGTTTCTTTTCACCAGTAATTTAGAGGGGCGACGGGCCAGTGAATCAGTAGGGGCGGCGGGTTTTTTTTTTTTTAATATTTGGCCTATTTTAAGGAATTTTAGACACTTTTAGGGGGTATTTCATATGTGAGAGTCGGTTCAGGGTTATTCTTTTATTTATTCCTAGGTTTCTCTATTTTTTTTCTTCACTGTGAAATAGGGGCGGCAGGTGTATTTTTTTTTCTGTAAAATTGGGGCGGCAAGTTTTTTTGTTTGTTTTTTTGCGATACACCTAATAAAAAGAGGGGAGCGGGGAGGGCTTGAGAAACTACTTATTAATTTTATATGGCCTTAGCATTTTACGAATTAGAATAAGTTTTTAAGATTTAAGATTTGAAACTGATTGAAAAATGGTTAAACTCTATCATTGTGTTACTTACTCAAGATCTACTATGAGATAGTTATCAAATCATTTTGTAGTTGCCAAATGTCGTAGAATTTATTCAAAAATTAGTTTTCATTAATATATTGTTACTTTCTATTGCCCATTTGTCACTTCGTCATCCTTTCAAAGCTTAACAGTCGTCTCAGTATGTAGGTACTGCAAAAAACGTGAATATAAATTAAAATGCTGGTTTATTAGTATGTCTTTGTCTAAATGCATACCTAATCAGTGGTATATTTTATTTATGTTTTATCAAACGATCTAAGTTTTTTATGTATTTTGTGAAAAAGGGTCTATTTAATCGCCAAATTGTTTACATTAATGTTACGTTCTCAAAGTCTTCTCTATTATAATTTATTTCAAACATGCAGTTTTCTTATATCTGCCAGGCCACCAGTTTAATTCAGAAATCAATACAAAATAAAGCTCCTTCTTTTAACAAATCTGCTAAGATAAGTTATAAAATAGAAAATGTTAATCAGCACAGCAAATGCACAACAGAAAATCTCCTGCTTGCTGACTTGTGGTGAGCTGAACATCTCTCCATCTGAGCGAGGGAGCTGATCTGACTGCACCGGGGCAGTTATATATAACTGCCATTTTTATGCAGGAGGGGCCAACCCACAGGCAATGCCAGACACATTCCTGAGATAGCTGAAGCTGCCCCAGCCAGACTCACTAGACCAGGCATTGTCTTACGTAGGCTAAGGGCTGATGTGGGCTGCGTAGCCAGCACGGGGCTGGGATGAGGCTGGCAGGGCTTGCTCAACCTTTACACATAATTGTAACTAACCGTGAACTTCAAAGTTTTTGAAGATGACCTCTGTTCCAGATTCATAGGCGAACATTCCAACATGACCACCCAGGCTCTTGAAGGTGTCCATTTTCCCGATACGATCGTCGTTAATATATGTGGTTATTTCGTCTCCTTTGATGTTGATCTATAAAATTGCTGTCTCATAACCCCAGAGAGTATACTGCTCTATGATACTTCAAGTTAAACTTGGTTGCATGCAAAACCCAAAACTGGTATAATATTTTAATTTACTTTAAATAGAGAGATATTGAAATATTGGTTATTTTAGAACGTGTGACATAGAAACTTACTGCTGTATTAGAATATAATGCTGGGGCTTAGGTGCGTTTCGGATTGACCTTAAATCAGGATAAATGATTGTGCAGTTGTACACTAAAAACTGACCTTTACATTGTACCAGGTGTTGCATACTGGGATGATAATAGAGGCATGATTAATCGACTGCCTTCTGGATGTCAGAGCACCATTAGCGTATAAGTAATGATATCCGATCTTGTTCACGCCACACCTATGATTATAATTTACGTATTGAAACAGATTAATGCAGAGATGTATAAGAAGTTTCTTTTGATTATAGTTGCATGAATGTGCAACTTATAAATGATATATCGTTGTTGTTGATATAAAATACATTATACAGTAATGATTCAAGCCCACCAAAACTTAAACTCCTCAAAGTTTTTTGAGTCCTTGGCATTAAAAACCACACCAGCCCAGACATTAGCAGTGAAGTAAATATCCACAGAGATCCAGTAGCTGTTGAACGCGCGGTAAAACTGTTTGGTCAGAGCACGGGCGTAGCTAGAGGTAGATGATAAAACGAACTCTGTCCTCGAGATGTTTTTCAGTTCGCCGTCAATAACCTTGAAACCTGAGACTTTCATTTTGAAAAAAATATCAAGCTAGCCTAAGTATGAAGAGAGCAAAAGCAAAATGTTAATATTTAAGCTTATCAAATAAATAGTCATGTAGCCTTTAAGCATTATTTTTGTTACCTTTGCTACCTGATATCTTACAGCTTTTCGGTCCTATCACAGGCATCGGTTTCATCACTATCATAGAACCTGGTGATAGAAGACGACGATTTAAAGCGTAGTAGAATTATCTAAACAATAGGAATATTAAACATTCAAATAAAGACAATAATTACCTGTCAGTGAAGGATTCTTGAATCGAATCGTGTTATCAAATCCGTTGGCCAGAAGCACCCCAACATTTCCCGCGGCGTCAAAGTGAGCAGTAAATGTAACTACGACACGTCCATCTAGGGTGACAATCGCATTTTCCTCAGTCATGTCCAGTTTAACATTAAACCAGGTTCTACCCTGAGGTGGACCATGAGGGCAAGATCCTGTCTTCACAAATCTGCTGATTCCTTTCTCTACATAGCCGGCCTGGTAGTTGTTCTCAGACTTTCCTAGCCTACTCAGCATTAAATCGAGGTGCCACGATGATATCATATCGATATGATAATATTTGTTTGCATCTAGTATTTATTGATGCTGTACAATAGTGCATTACCTAAAGAAGACGTAGTCATAGTTCCTTTCGTCCTTCACATTGAAAGCAATTCCAAGATAGCCATCATTTATGCCTTTATTGCCAATCTGACTCCACAAGTCCACGTCAAACTCATAAGAATCTCCAAGATCCGGGTAGTAAGCAGCCTAAAATACAATAAATCATATGTATTTCACCATAAACAAGTGTATCTAATCTGGGCGAATAAAATTAAATACGTTTACCAGACAAAACGCATCCTTGGGCCAATTTGACGGCTGAAGTCCGGTCAAGGTGAAGACATCATCTTTGCTAGATTTGGCAAACAGGTCACATCGGAAGTCAGTCCAAGCTAAAAAGACAAATATTAAATCATTATTCATTCATTTGTAATATTCGTCGTCGCAAAACCAACATTCATCATAACTACGCTCTCAGCAAAGAGATGCCTACCATATATAACTAAGGCTGTGTAAAATAATTGCTTAGTTTTTCAAGCGTTTTTTTGCTTGAGAATGGGGACCGGGCGGGGTTTTTTTTGCCATGGACAGTGCGGCATGTTGAAAGGAAACAGGGGGTGCGTCGGTCCCCTTTTTTTATTTCGAAAAGTAGGGTGCGGGGTCCTCAGGCGTTTGTGGGCAGAAACTGTTTAATAATTGTATGCAGCCTTATCACTAAAAGCATAAGCCACATCAATGTCCTGTTTAGGTAGAAGGGTTTAAGACGAGCGCTAAATGATATTAATCTACATCTTTGCTGGGCTTTGAGGGTTAGCTTATCATGATCGATCATAATGAATAAATCAAGATGACACCTAGCAAATGAACAAAGTATAGTCAAATCGTACCTTCTGTTTCAGTCAGTTCCAGAGTCTTCTCCGAGTTTTCCTTCAGATGATATGCCTCACATTGTCCTTGTCCGCGCACTGGAAAATAAGTTAATATGGTTGAAACTGACTTTCATAATTACCGACGGGCTCGCACAGTGCTAAATTAGTGAAGGCTAACAGGTGCAACATTTATATGACATAAAGCGTCCCTCAATTTGTTTATGTGAATGATAACTCTGTATCGACATAATATTATATTGTTCCCGGTGAGTGAAGGACATATGAGACATTACAGACTTATGCCCTGCGCATGACATAGAAACATTCTGCGTTACTGCCTAATTAAAACGAGATTGTCTATCATTTGGAAAATGGTAAAAAGTAAAAAGATCCACTAGACATAGATTAATTCGATGGATACTCGTTTATCATACTTATACACGGACGACAGATGATTTATAATAGATATAGCAACTCACCATATGGTACCACGATGAGGAGCCACCCAGCTAGGAGCAGAGACAAGTTTCCTAGTAACGCCATGATAGCGGAGACAAGTTAATAATGAATCTAGTTAC
>JAXGGS010762643.1:0-12899 GCA_035585475.1 Armandia brevis
GTATCTCTCTATTCTAATATCTTTATATCTAACAAATTTAATTCACCAGTGTGAATTCTTTTCAAAATATGAAGGGTCTGATCTATACATAATTATTTGTTGATCTGGCTCTCACTTGTGATTAATCTAGTAGATACTTAATACATAAACAAAAAGACAAAGTCACATTTGTATGACATTTTATTGATAAGTATAAAGAACAATGTATTCCAGATAAAAATATTTCGCTATTTTGTCTAGCTAGGTCCTTACCACCCAAGTTCTGGTGCCCCTAGGACAGCTGCTTCAAATACATCATCATCATCGTTATCATCATTATTATCATCAGTATATTTACGATCATGAAATTTTCACGTGACCACACAAGCCACTAGCCACTGACTGGTGACAATCCCCAAACTCAGATCCACAGTACTCATTCACGTAATAAAACTAGTGCACAATTGTTAGCCATTTCATGTATACATACACAAATGCGTGTTGTCTGCATATTATACATTTATATGATATTTCAGTGCATTGCTTGCTCAGTAACTCGTTTGATACGCAACGAGGTACGCTTTAATAAAGCTACTGGCTCATGGGTTAAAGATTCTCTAAAACTTGTATCGTTTAAAACACCTTGCGTTGTACAACAAGTGCTGTGAATATGTGTGCATATATGTGTGTTAACTTTTTATACATTCATAAATATGTACAAATCATCGTCGTCGTGTGTTTGAAATGATTGTCTAAGATCGTACAATTAGCGTCAGCGATCGCTCATTCTGCGGGTCACAAATCACAAGTAATGATAAATTATTTTGATCAATATCGGACTATACAATAATTAAAATATTGTACGATGACTAGCGGTTTGACCCCAGTCAATGATAGTGGCTTGGCGTGACAAAGTTGTCAAATACACAAATTTACTTATTACTATTTATTTTGTATTTATTCACCATTCATTATTACTATTTGATTATTCAGTTATCATAGATTATGGAATCTTGGACTTGAGCAAAACCTGTTCAAATTGCACAAACAATTTCAATGTGGCAAGAAAACGAATGACAAAAGCGTTCCGATCCCCTTTCTACTGCCATATTACATATGTGTAAGCCTGAGCATTGCCAGTGCCCGCCGCAGGGCCGGACGGGCCTAACCTAGCCGTGCGTGCCCGGGGGTGCGCGTGCCCGGATCCCAGGCCGGTGTGCAGGCCTAGGCCCGGACCTCTCCCCCCGGGGCTCTACTGGTGCGCCGAGAAAGCGTGTGCCAACCTAAACAGCGGCCCGCCGTGTGCCGGATAAATGGGGGAGGCGGCCGAGTAAATGCATATAGATGTTGGGGCGGGCAGGGTGCGGGCGGATCCCCCGCCCCTCACCCACGGGCCAAGCACCAGGTGCCTATTGCATATATTTTGTGTTTAGAGGGGTTGCCCGCGGGCAAGTCGCGGGGAGCCCGGCCTGGTACGATATATAATATGCTTATATAATTCGTGTCAGTGTCGTAGATGTTCCAAAATATAAACGTGTAATCAATAAAAAATTAAAAACTTACTACCAAAGGTGGGGAAAGGGTGCGGGTTGCATATCGTCGTAGGTGTTGTTTATAATTAACATATACAAACATGTGTAATATATAAACACACGTACACAGGTGTAGACGTATAAAATAGCATACGGGACAACGACTAATGAGTAAAAATTTGGAATTTTGCAAATTGTCACAGCAATGACGGGTGCGCGAACTAAAGCCGCGTATGTCGGCGGTCTGCGGCGGGCTGGCTTCAGATTTCTCCTCCACTGGGGTGTACGTGATTTTACTGGTGCTACATATGGCAGAAAAAGGTAGCGTATCACAATATGGCTCAAATTGCCCTAATTATTAATTAGTAGTATTGCATACCTTTACAATTGTTTGATTTTGAGGCTCCTCTTTCCTAGTTTACAACGAGTGCAGGCAAAACAAGTGTAATCAGACAGAATCTTGTTTCGAACAGAATCGCCCTAATTCTAGCATCTTGGAATTGTAGGAAGGAGGTTTTGGGGTGGGGGGAGAACACATAAAATACTAAGCAATATCGATTCGATGGACTGGCCTAAAAATCAATCGTCAAAATCCCTTAATCAATAATAATCGATCTGTTAATGTATGGAAGCCAAGATACAAGACGGCCTGAATATTCATCTAAAAACAACTTTTGATATCACAAGACTAAATAAACAATTCGTTTTGTCCGTAGCGGGCGAAGTGCATGGGGTCCTAACCAATTATCATACTACTAATACGTACCACTGACTTTCTATACAGAATATAATTACATACTACATTTGTACTACTCGTCTGATTGATGTGGGCAAACTTGGGCATGCACCAAAGCATCTCTTAAGATACTACTTACTGGAAAAAGGAAATACTACTGAATACATCTGCCTAGATTATCATGTTTCATTAATATATTTCGTATACGATACAAAGCCAAAATAATGATGAAAAATTGATAATACAATAATATATATATAGTACAAATAACACTGATGAGCACTTGACATGTGTAAAGTTTGGTCTTTCTCGCTAGTCTATACCACCACACGGCCAAACACTTTCCTATACTACTTAGATTGCTTTGTCCGCCCCTTGCGGGCTGTACAAACACTACGCTAGAGGCCCAGCTTGATATGACTGACACTATAATGATAAGAGAGAGCGGGACCGGCATCCCTGAAAGCGCACGACAATACATTATACACAAACTTCTATGTGTCATAATACAGACGTCAGGAGCTTGCGTTCGGTCCTCGCTACTAACTGCTTTTGAGCTCTCGTGGTAAACGGAGTACTTTCTAATTCGACCCGTTCATGGTTGCATGTGTGCAAGGTGGTTAGAAATCGACACAAGCCGATACACTAGACAGCATGGAATATCCAACACAAGGGTACAATTGGTGTTGTCACTCGATCGTTTTAGAATTTGCTTTCTTCATGGCATATCATAATAATTATGCCACATTCACAGAGCCTAATCTCACCCTGAGAAAACAATCTAGCCTACTCATCAAGGAAGTAGTTTTCTGTCAGTAGTACGATGGGCACGGGTAAGTAGTAACCATACCGCCTAACAGGCTGTTGTGCCGCCTCCGTGCATAGACCTGGCGTGTGTCAAAATCTGCATCGTCTTGTGACAAGCACGAAGCATGTATGCGTGGCCGCTAGACGTTCATCATCTCTCTAATCCGGAATCTGTCGCTAGAATCAGAGCTTAAAACACAGATCCGGCCACTTTGCACATGCCTCACATATTATATTAAACATACATAACGAGACTAAAATCAAAAAGCACAAATTTGTTCGCTGAGCGCAACCCAGTCCATATATATCATATACATATACAAACTCGCACACGAACAACCTTCAATAAATTGCATATCTGAGACATTATTTTTATCTACATTAACATATTGAAAAGCATCTTTTGTTTGTTTTACAACAAATGGGACACGCCCCTATATGTTTGTGCCCATCGATTCATCACCAACACTCTCTGGGGTTCGGCACGACCACAGAGTAACACAAAATTCAAGAATCAAAAGAGCTTAAATATTGGAATGTCACAAAAAAGGCTTTTAAACATCAATAGATACAAAAGTGCGCCTTATATCAACAGATAACTGTACACAGTACATGTACATTAGCATTATATCACATGGAGACGTTGATATCAGTATTGTTCCAAGCCATGTAGTAATTATCATTATCAATTATATTCCAATCCAAACTCTATAGACTCACTTAATCTATGGTACCTATCTAATACTACTTAAATACGCCCTTTGATTGTAATTTCGGGGAGACAAAACTGCCAAAACCCTGCACTTCCTTGAAATAAAATCCTAGATACTTGTAGAGTGCTTGGAGCACCTCAATGGCTTTTTGATTTGCAAGCGAATGCTACTCTAGTTAGTAGTATTCAGACATTCAAGCATCAACGAATTAATCAATCCAGGGAATTTTAACATAAGATGAATAAATATGACACTAGCTAATTGATTATAAACATAAATACGGCAACAACAAAAATCTGTGGGAGTTACATCGTGTGTAAATAAGTGGTAAAAATGGAATTCATCAATTCGTTTGTTCGCTGTATATACTGTGATAACAACATAGTAAACTCCCTTATACACTGTGAGACTCAAAATAGAATAAAATACCAGATATTGTAAAATAGAGCAACATTTTGATTTCGTCGTCTTCAACCGAGGTGAAACTAAATACTCAGGGGCTTACAATTTTATACAACTTTCTGATATGACTGATCAAATTACACGTAGAATAGAGCGGATAAGGACACTGATGTAGAAAGTAGTGATCAGTTCACATAGTAGTAGTATGTGATCAGGTCACTTTCATAGTAGCATATAAGACAGAAGAGTAGTATACACGACTTAGATGAGAAACCGATCACAGGAGCGGGCGTGGTCTTTTTTGTTAGCGCTCCCACAGAAAATATCCAAGGTCAAAAGGTCACATGTGATATTAATTAATCTTCTAGTCCCAGTTGTACAGTGAAATACAGATATGTATTCATATATATATATTAATAATATATATATCATAGCAATCGGACGGAAATGTTCATCAATTATTAACATCAATACATTCATAGAATAATCATTATTTAGTTATAATTAATAGATACCGTGAGGCCTTGGGATATCGTCCAATAATATACAGAGTATATGCCACGACTACGCTATAAATTTGTTCGTCAGAGTATTTGATAAGGAATACAATAATATATAACTAGACTACAGGTCGCTAAAGTTTCTACATCATACACAGAAAACAACATATACACTCCTGCATCCAAAAAGCGCCAGGCATATAACCAATCACTGATGAGTTATAAACGGCTTGTATAAATCAAGCTAAATGTACATATACCATGATCCGTTCGATACCGGAGAACAACTCCGTATTCACTTCAATGGCATTGACATACGATTCAAGTTTAAATTTCTCGATGAAAAGCACTGTAAAATTTACTGGTCACATTGCACTGAGTACTCTATACTACTGGTATATAAACCCCTACAGATATTTTAATACTATAAATAATTTGGAGCTAATTACATCAAGTAATATAATAATTAACAATGATTGTTTGTAAATTTCACTACCAGAGAGCCATGCTCTGACTGATGGGCAAGAAATGAGTTGCCATGGCAACGGTAACAAATGAGACAAGAGGTTAGGGGTAAAGTGAGGGCAAGGTAAATTCTAACAACGGTGGGTTTCATTGCCCTGAAAATCTCACATGTATCACCATGGCAACCGCAAATACCGCAGGCTGCTATGACGAATCGTTGACGTATGCAGTCGTTGCTAGACATCAATCAATATTTCAAATGTTTCGTCGTATATATAATGATTAACTAAAACACAACGGGATATAAGCTACACAAGATAATAATCTACATATACATATATAATATATATGATAATAATAGTTTACAATTCATCCATATCAAGAGTTATCTACATTTAATCGCCTGTGATAAAAGTTTTATTGCTGGGTGGACCCTTCCATGGAGGCAGTTGTCCTATCCGTTGGTCTGTCTTTTAAATTCTGATGTGTTGACCGTACAGCATCAGTGTAATCCAGACTGCGAGACGGAGGGTGACTGTCCCATCATAATTTCATTTGCATGTCCGGCCTGCAAGGCATTACTGTAAGAATTTAAGTTTGTATTAACAAGGCTGCCCAGCAAACGTGTGTGGTTAGTGCTGCGTAATAAAAAACAACAAAGACAAGAGTAAAAACAAAACGTAACCTCTCCCTTTAAACATACAGCTATGGCCCAGGTTTTTAACGACTACTTTCCAATCAAATTCCGAAGATGAAATTCAATCTTCATACGAGTGAATTTGAATAATCAACCACTTATATGAAGGGAGAGGTTCGGACGTAGGAAGACAGTAATTATAGAATCTAACTAAAATGAATGTGAGAGATGCCCTATGCGGAGGTCAAGCTCTCAAAATTAACCAGAAGTGACCTTTGACCCGACAGAGAACACCTCCCTCCTGACCTGACTCTCAGACAAAGAATGCAACTCCCTCTCGGCGGGCCGACATTTGTGGGTATTAACACTACTAACAAACTCTCGTGTAGTAGTATGCGTTTCGTATATTACTTGTTTGTATGAAAGGTAGTAAAGATTAAGAGAGGAGGTTGTCATATTTTACCATCAGGGTGTAGAAGCGGGTGAGTGAGTGGGTGAGTAGTGTGCGACAGGAGGGAGGAATGAAGTAGTGAAGGGAGAAAAGAGACACAGCGACCCCTGTTGGTGGCGGGGCGGTTAGATGCTTACCACTTCGCCCATTTTGTTCTTGGCGAACTCGATCCTGACGCCCCCGCGCTCGGAGGACAGGAGCACGCTGTTCTGCAGCCTGGTCAAAGCCTCGGCGGCGTGACGCACGTCCTGAAAGTCGAGTAACGTCGTGAGGAGGAGTGCAGCGGCGAGGCAATAAGGATACTACTTTATAGTTGGCCAACTACTACTCAAACTGCTCCAACTGGTACTCTGACGGCCAGGTAACCATGGCAACTCTGTGAGCGGTTTCCATGGTGACAAAGTCCAGGATAGACAACTGTTAGGGATCAAGTTAGCCATCACCAAGGTTATTGTCACTATGGCAACTTCGTGAACCAATCACATGGACTATGATGCGTTGATGCGGATGGTTTATTTATGAAATGGTTGCCATGGAAATCTGGCAGACAGGGATTCCAAGAATTAAAGAAACGAGCAGCTGAGATGCGATAGAAAACAATAATAAGTTGAGAATATTTTCTGAGGCCGAACTGAAGTGACGTTAGCTACGACGAGTCTGATTAAAAGAATCTAAATTATCGAAGGCCATCAATTAAAAGCATGAATGAAAAATAAAGAAGTTGTGGACGCTAGAATTTGGACTAGGTAAGTAAAATACATCTACGGATTGGAGAATCAATCAAGTGTGCATCTAAAAGCAAAGCTCATGGTAATAATATGACAAGCCACTTATCCCCGAGAAGTATTATGAGAATTCCCGCAGCATGAAAATGAATAGTCACGTACGACGATGGAAAGCTTCCAGGAAAAATGGAAACATTTGAAGCGGATCGAAAGATTAAGCACGTTTTACATAAACCGCGTGGTAAAATTTGACCACCACAATGACTGCTGCTGATATGTTTTGTTACTTGTCTGATTTTCCAATGCGCGGTGTGGATACTTTGGGGCCGAATGTTGTTTGCGTTTTTGTTTTTATCTTTTGTTTACCTTATACTCCACAAAGGCAACAGGCGAGCCACCCTTGTTATGCATTCTTAGTCTGCAGAACCCTGGTATACTGTAATAGGTCAAAGGTCAGTAACGACGGGATGAGGGAACAACGAAGTACGCACACAGCGTGCCACAGAAGTACGTTCTACACTACTTACAACAGCCACAAATGGTATAAATGTAAAGGGAGAGTAGTAACTATAGTAGTAATATGTGAACTGTTCGTCTGCTGGGCAGAAGTTTCTGTGACACCCGTGACCGGTTTTACATAGCTGTGATTGGTTAACTTGAGCTCCTGACGTTAGGTTACTATGGTTATAGTTGCTATAACTACAGCTAATAGCGCCAGATGACTTACCTCTGAAAGAGATCTTTAAGCTCCTGCTCTGAGCAGAATGGGCCAAGGTTGGCGACAAAGAGGGTGGAGCATGGATTGTTTCCTCCGGCGCCGTGGTTGGGGCCAGCGCCGTGGTTGTTACCCACGGGGCTCCCGAGCACGGGGCTGGTCGCTAGGTGCTGGGGGATGGCTCCCTGTGGGGTCACGGCTCCTGGGTGTCCGCCCATTGCCAGGCCTGGGTGGATCTGCGAATGGTAATTCTAAATATATGAGAGAGGTATATAGTGCTAGTTTTGGAACATTAGTGACTGGATGGCTCGCACTACCTTATATCTTACTAATCTACTTAACGAAACTCAACTACAATTATAATTCCACTACACTTCTGTTTGATCTCTACTTGATGGCTTGAAGGTCGATGAGAGCGGAGCGGTCTATAAAACACCTGCTACTGCACAAGCTCACGAGGTGATAACGAATGTGGTGTAGATGATGTCATTATACCTAGCGTATATGACGAATGACGTAATATACTTTTGTGACGTGTCAGGTGCATCATGGTAATGTTTGAGAGTGATTTAATTATTATTTTTAACTTGCGAACCACCACTGCACCAATCGGTTACCGTAAGCGATGTGCTGTACCAAGTTTTGACACTGACCGGCATGGGTACCTGTGCGAGGGCTGGGTGCTGCATCAGACCAGAGTGGTGGTGGAGGCCGGGGTTTAGATCCGTGTACGCGGCGGAGACGAGTGGGTGCGCGGCCCACTGCTCGGGAACACCTGGGAAAAAGGCAGCAGCACCTAAATCTTCTGAAATTCCAATTGTCAGGGGGGAAAGAAAAACACACACCAGTGAACAAACGACTAGTAATAGTAGTGAGAGGGACACGTAACTAGGGGCGACAAACAATCAAGTGCCAGCACACTGTAAAGCTGCTTGCTCATTGGCGGAGGTGCATTATCGGGGATCGCACGTGCATTACGCTGGGACGTGTTGGGAGGCGCTAGGTGTTTGACCTTGACAGGACATCATGCATTTACCAAATGTGTTATAAAATTTAATCAGTGATCGATGTCTTATTCGTAGAAATTAGCTGTTTGACAAACGTTTTCGGATATAGTCTTAATTTTGAATTTGGCTTGGGATGAAGCAATTTTACAGTGTAATGCTGGCGTATTGTGGTCAAATATTGTAATTGGACACTAAATACAGATTTAACTATTGTAAAACCACAAGCTATGAAACTCTAGTCACATTAGAACCACAAACATCAACAAACGATAGATCAAACTGTAATTTGCAATATTAAGTACACTTGGATAAACTATCGATTAATGAATACATCACAAATTAACAATAGTGACACAATGATGATATTTGTGAGGTCAGTCTGAGCTGTCACAAATATATCACATTGATAGAACAGGTTAAGGTAAATCTTCGTGACGATATTGTTATTTGGTTTATATCTTCACTTTTGACATATACGTGAAGTGTCACACTGCATGCAAGCGGGCACCACAGTTATAAAACACATATTTAATCAGAAGCACTGTTACAGCTTTCAGGTTTTCGATTTCGCTAGCTGAACATTCTCTAATCCCTAAATTCGATAATCTGTACAAAGTTTCACACGTCAAACGAAAGACCAACGAAGGCCTAGGGGAAGCTTGTAGAGAGGAGTACTTATATTTATTACAGCACACGAGGGATTATGTTACAAAGAAAATGGGCGTTCGCTGAAAATTTTGATCAATTCCTGGAACCAGAAGTTAATCTGACTTTCTAACTTGTGGTCTTTTGACTTGATCAAAATTAAAAGGAATGCCTAACGAAAGAATTTCCCTGACAATTGGGGCATTCAGCAGTTATTGACATTCAAGTAAAAGTGTGAAAACTTCTAAAACTTCATTGAAATAGTTTTAATTCATTGATATCTCATTTACTTCATCAGGGCTACCATAAATTCTAACTTATGTCTAAGCAGTGATGTTTGTGGCTTGCAACTTATCGTATAGATCATGCTATTGTTCATAAACAACCACCTGTGGGGCTACTTGAATTTTCAATATAGTAGCGTTAAGTTTTTTGAAAGTTGTGTAGGAAAACTACTTACGTCCTGTGAAGGGGTGGAGCAGGGTGGGGTGTGTGGCGGCAGGTTGGGGGGACTGCTGCTTGGGCTTTGTCACCTTTGTGTTGCTCTTTGCGAACTCCAGCCTGAGAGTCTGTGGCAAATCGGGATCAAATCGGACTCCCTGTAACACAAAGTAGTAGGTTAAACACTGTACTGCTTACAGTTACATGTAGGTAGTATAAACGACTGGAATAAAGGACTGATACAACGAAGGATAATGGGAATAGATGAATATTAAATATGATTTATATTGGAATAATTTACAGTTCATTTATTAGATATCTTTATATGATTGATTTGGGTACAGGTTAGGATGGGTGCGTGTGTATCAGGGTTGCCAACTCAACGGGTGCCTCGTCAGGCAGGTGCGGGCAGAGTTATATAAGCACGCGGGTGCAGGGGACCAGCGAGGAGAGAACCGGAAGGTGCTCCGCAAGCCGGGTCTCCTGCTACAGGTGCGCAAGTGTCGTGGAACATGGACTGCCTCTTAGTGCCTGCTTTACTAAATATCAAAGTGGGCGGGGCCATTCCACATAAATTAACATAATCTGGCTGATTCATTACGAAGCAACTGTAACCTTATGATTATGTTAATTCTTCATCGGTTTAGATGGGAAATAGCGCTTAGCGGTTACGTTAAAAAGCGGGGCGGAATCGATGTTAACTTATTTGTGTCTGATGAATAATTTAGGGAGGATATTGGCGGAGTTATATGACTTGGTGAGGTGTAGGGATTGGCGTCCAGTGCATCACAGTGCAGCGCTCATTCATCTGGTGTTCTTGCAACATTTGTGGTTGGGCGGGAGAGAAATTTCCCGAACCAAAAATTTACAAAATTTGGAGAGAACAACACTGAGATATACGTGTGTCAGCTGCGTAGAGTCGAGAACAACTTGATTGAGTTATGTATATGATAAGCGTCTTGTATATATATAATGTACAAAGATGAACGGACAGAAAATACCAAATAAACGATATACAGTAGTATATAAAAGGTGAGGGTGGGATACCCTGAGTAGTATATGAAGCTGGTGTGTCTGAGGTGCGTCAAAGCGCCCGCGGTTTTATTAGGTGTACGTATAATAGTAGTATATAGCACTCGTGACGTTCTGTACATAATAGTGATACGTCCTGCAACGTCAACGTCCGCCTCCTGTCGTCAAGGTAACGGGGGTGTGGCAGGTGTACACGTGTGTGTATGGACACAGATATAGATATACGGATATTTATATATAGATGTAAAACTTGCAGAAGTAACAACTGGTTGATTTGATTGTATAAAGTGAGAGCAGCTCCCCCATTGGTGTGAGCGAGTGGGGGGCCATCGTGAGTCATGGCATTTGATTGGCCGAGCCTTAGCTGACGTCAGGCCAGGTGGTGACGTAAATAATGACGTATTAGTCGGGACATGGTACATTGTCCCGTCAGAAACAAGTGACAAAGTTTGTCGTTGTAAACTTGTGGATGCATGTGCCAGTGTCGACAATTTGCTCTTGAGTTTGGGCGTAGATTTACGCACTACTTACCCTGGGCTTTGACGTACTACTATCAGATCTAAAGTGAAAATGCAGGGCTATGCATGTAGTATACTGTTATTGACAATAGTAGAATGCAATAAGTACACCAATTTTAGGAGCAATATTCTACACATAGATAGATACCTAAATAATTGCTAGTTACAAGGACTTACATATGTTATATAGCTATCTACAATTACAAATGAACTATATATTTTACTCCTTTATGAAGTACTAAATCATTATTTTGACTAAAATTTATTGGTTATGGGACACATTCTTTACCGTTGATATCACCTGCTATGCAGCGATTCAAAATCTTAAACTTACCGCTGGTTGCCATGATGTAAATAATTAATTAAAAGGCACACGCTCCTTGGCAAATGGAGCCAAGTCGCAATGTACAGATCAAGGAAAGAATTAAATAATGTACATGGCAGTCAGCCTTAAAAATCAAACAAATAAATCATGCAACCTTGGCAAGAATTTTACGACTTTGCCGGGGCACATTTCATATAAAAATAACAAAAGCGGCGTAGCGATCAAAGCATAAAAGACATGGGCTATCTTAGTCCTCGACCGAGGCTTGCATGCTAACAGCCCATTCGTATAACCTTCAGTCCAATCTGCAGACCCCTGGTAACAATTATAGCCTATACACTGCTGTAAAACTTGGCAAATTCGCAGGCAGCAATAGGGGTTGATACACAAGAGATTAAGGGAGAAAAGACAGGTAGAAATGTAGAGAGAAGAGAAGTGGATTCGCTCACCTGTAGGTCCTGTTTAGCTGCTTCTGCTGCGCATCTCGAGCTGAATGTCACAAATCCTACCGGCTGTAAAACAAACCGCCATAACACACAGTTAATAATTGTAACATAAAACCATCGATTTAAGGCGGGATGGGGCGGCTTGCACTTTCGAGTTTTTTGTCTGTATGGAACTTTTTACCAATCTGGCGAGGGGAGCGAATGCATGACGATGCGTTTGTTTTGTACCAGAAATGTCGAAGCCTGATATATACAGCTATTAAAGGGTTACTATAGGCAAAGTAAACATCGGTTACTACTGAGAAGGTAGACAGCACAAATAAGTATAACGTTAACAGGACTAGTCACAGAACAAAACAGGACAATCACTTCTAATCATCTTACAAAATGCTCAAGAATCAAAATTTTAAGTAAAGTTCAGTAAGATTACCAATTCCAAATTCAAATGACCAACTTCAGACTATTCTGCTCACTCACATATTACACGACGTTCTACATTTGGGGAAAACTATGGGCATGGTCTAATATGACGACTAGAATCGATTAAGGGTATACATGTATATCACACAGGAGAGCAGAGTAGTCTGTAGCTGTCTGTATTAAGTAATTAAATCAGACAATTACCGGAAGTATGCCAGCCTGTAATTTCGTACGAAATTGAAAAATCAAATCATTAGCATACAGAGTGCATAAGATAAATTGGAAAAGTGCATTTTAAATGCGCTAGTTAATTCATCACAACTTAAATATTACGATCTCGAGACGATACATTAGCACTTTATACAAGATTTAGTAGAACTATCTAGATATATACGTCGACACG
>JAXGGS010762643.1:50554-70911 GCA_035585475.1 Armandia brevis
AACATCTGAGACGTCCGCTCAGAGAAGCGTGTGCTTATTTTAACATCATATTGATTCTAAATTCAAGCTATCGAATCATCTTTAATAGTCAATACCAGCACTATATTTAAAGCTATTGAATTATTTTTTTGACCCAAAGATAAATTAAATTTAATCTTTGGAGTTTTAATGCGTTTGGCCCCACTCTGGCAACGACCTCTGACCCAGGGTCACATGACCAGGTTCCCCAACGGGGTAGGATAGGGGATTAGGGTGAAGCGCTCTCAGGTAATCCCAGTCAGCGCCGGAAGCAAATCCATCATTATAATTGGTGCGCGGACACAAAAGGGGCACAGGCTTTCCCCACCAGTCAGCCGAGTCAGGGTTCGCCAGCCCCATCCATCTAAAATCTTTATACAGGGGGCAGGCCACGCAATGCGGGGGCAACAATAGAGGAAAGAGGGAGAGTCAGGGAGGCCAAACAAGTCTAAAGTGTCTCGAGAAAATATGTTTTGTCCCAGCAGGAAGATAGATACCCTGTCTCCCCTTATGGCCGCGGGGACGTCATGGCGTCATAACCTGACGTATTGCTCATGCACTGAGGTCAGCGGACGCCACGTTTCTACAACATAAACTATTTTTGTTGGGACGTGCTCTCCCGCTTCTCTCCTCCCCGTCTCGTCTGTTCTCCCACGGCCGCCGACCGGAGATGCTTTCTTTAATAAAATTTAGTGGCGGCTTCCCGGAGATCCCCTCCAATCCAATAAGGCGCCCCCCTTCCCGCGCTAGGCTTCCGTAATCCCGCTAAACCCGCCACATGCTAATATTGCCGAGCTAATACCATTTGTGGGGCAGGAACAGCGAGAAGAACACGAGGTAAGGGGGAACAGGGGGGGGGATGCTGAGGCCCACATCATGACTTGTTACAGGGGTCAGATGTACGCTGGTCAACTACATGGCGCATTAATAAAACATGGCAGGTCGACTGGACATGTACTGTTAATTATCGTACCTGAGGGACGGTGGGGGGGGGGGGGGGGTGCGGGTAAGGTGGGTCACGCGCCCCAAGGGTGGGGGGAGGAGGTGCTGAAGCAGTTAACACCCGGGAGACATGAGCAGCACGCTCTATTACCTGTACGTGTTGCCCTATTACTCCTCATCATTTATTAACACACCTCACATCCGCACCTGTCCCCATAGAGACCAGTAGTCATGGTTACACGGCCACCAAAGGCACGTTACCGCTACTTCAATTTTTCTTAACTACCAGTGAAAAGATCAAAGATATATAATGGAAGTCATAACTTGTGTAGTAACAACCTTAAAGTGGCCTTGTCCAGAGATGATCATAACTTTTTCTACACGTTCATCCCTTAATATACTAGGCGGTTAGCCTGTAAATGAATCCATAAGAAATCCTCGATGTTTGAGCTAATGGACCCCTGAAAGACGTTAACCCACAGGTCATGACCCCTGCTTACTCCTTCAATCCGTCACCCTGTCATTCCTTGCCCGTATCTAATCATAAATTACGGCAGATTAGCAGAGATTAAGCCGGGAGATTATCTCCTGGGCGGGCTGTGAGAGAGGTCGGCACGCACGCACAGGTAGAATATCGCATGCCGGCTAATCTTTATCCGTGCACAGGGTTAATTTTTGGAGGGATTATCTTATTTCAGAGGGATGGGGGTCGAGGGGCCGGGCGTACATCATCCCCCGGGCCTGGCGGAGGGTGGCGGAGAGCCAGGTAACCAGAGAAGGGGTGGGATAATAAGGATTGCCCATGTTCAGACTGCCCAAGCCCGGAGAGCTGCGTAGCTTCTTTACGAGGAGATACATCATAGACGAGGCTCTATGGGGCTCTGTTTGATGCTGGCGAGCCAGGGGGAGAGATATATGTACAACCGGAGCGTGCCTCTCCACAAGGGCCAGCAGGACCAGGGGGATCGCATGTACAGTCCACGGGGGATTGTCACTGATGTGCCCTGACAGAAGGATCAGCTCTATCCCTCCTACACGCTCCCCCGTGTCTCTATATGTATACATTCCCACCGACAAGATGTCCTCTTCCCGAGTCTCTACGTAGGTATGAGAGACGACCCGCCAGGTCACTCAACTATAATAAAGCTCAGCTTAAACCCTAGGTACAAATCAATTCCTTATTGTCTGTCTTCAGAATCCCCAAAAGCCTTTAGAATCCTCCATCCCAGGAGAGCCCCGGGCCAAGACCCTAATATACCATCGAGTACGTGTACATATATCGTGGTACGTGTATATCTTGCTGCTAGTGAAGTCTGCAGCCAATATTTCGCGTTGTTTTCGTGTCTTTTACCGCCTACCACCGGTCCGACCACCTCTGAGGATGCTTACTCTACGATAGCCGAGGAAATAGGGCATCCCTTCTCAACACAAACCTTTCCCATCGGACCTGGCGGGAACTCTGTGCTACCGACAAGGAGATTACTTTCTCGCCTCTTTATATCAGCAGAGCATGGTCAAGGTATGCCGTGTCCTGAGTAAACTCAACTAGTGTCCCGCGGAGAATGGAACAGGTAGAGACGGACTTACAGCTATAGCATTGCTTATTTTTGCTAGCCATGCTAGGAGTAGACAATCAGACAGCGAGAATGACAAAAAATGTATGTGCATACTTCACTCTTGCCATGCATGCCTCACAGGGAGAAGAATGATGTTATATGATAACCTGTAGTTTTACACATGTCTAGGCCCTGGCTTACAGATATGTGGCTAAAACCTGAACATGATAACGAGACCGGAGTATCACCGGTAAGAACCACGGATATCACTTAGAACATGCACTCATATATCACAAACGCATGTAGACATCTTAATATGTCATCTATTTTTTATCTGCTGGCCGTCGGGTTCCGGCTTGTCCATAGCTTTAGTTTACTGATGAGCTTAGATACCTGTAGATATGAGTATATAGATAGTACAGATAACAGCAGGTGAAGACAAATACCTCGGGCAAATATTCGTCATCTCTCATATATGTCAGACTGAGGAATCACCCGGGTAACCGCGATTAAGCGCAGGCAAAAACATGCATACCCGTGTGCAGGTAAATACCAATGGCGGATCAATGTGTATTCATCCTTGATACAAAAAAATACCAGACATATTCTAATGTAGCTATCGTCACGAGCTAATCTAAGCCGAACCGTTCTGCAATTCACGGTACATACTATTAGCATATCAAAAACCTCAACACGAGCATGACAGGCGGCAAATACCTGAGATACTTCACACAAGTATGTAAATGAAGGTAGCAAGGCCAGGCCCCACTAATTAATATTTATTGGTAATCATGAATATTCATGGCGCCTTGTAACTCGATAACTGGAATACCTTGATATTTGAGCCGAGTAACTAATTCAGTAAATTAAAATCGCTTGCTGAGGGATTGCGCGCGAATACAAGGTGACCGATTTCCACCTGCGGGAATACGTTAATCACAGCCTTTGATCTATAATCCGACGGTAAAACAATAGGCGGGTAATCAAGGTGGGATCACGTAGGATTTATAAATACGTGAGCTACCTTAGGAGCTAATTCAATTCATCTTATACTGCGTAATACCGCCGGGACTCGTACAGTTTCGCCTAATCTTAACACTGTCAGATAAATAAGTCTTCTTATGAGTGAAATGCACAAATAGATTGAGTGCATTTGGGCACGAACTTCTGGTTGAGTTGCCCATATTGAGTCTGCGTTTTGTATTTGAGTAGGTAATGCAAAGTTAATCCCGCTCCGAGGAAGGTATTTGTTGTAAATAAATGTAGTGATATTGCTGGTGTTTAACACGGCACGCAGGAGATCACGGCAGATTAAGCAGCTAATGCCTCAGCTAACGTTAATCCGGGCGCGACACTCAGGCGACTGATTATCACCAGCCCCCTCCCTCCGTCTCCACACCCCCCCTCCGTCCTGCAATAATCTGCTCTTGTCGCAGCCCGACCCTGTTCTCTCCCCGCCCCGACCCTTGCTTTCATCAAGCAGGACCTTTACCAATTAGTGCAGTAATTCGGTGGAACCTTGGCGATCATGGGGAAGGGTAGTCGCCCGTGATATAGGGGGAGGGGAAAGAGGGTAGGGGGTTAATGATGGCTGACTGTGGTGTATGCGCCCGCTGCAGCTAAAGATGAGAACAGGAGGCTGAGCGGGGGTATAATGATAATCCCCAATCAGTACAACCAGCGCTGGCAGCCACAGGCATCCACCCCGTCCATGTAGACCAGCGTTTCTCTAATCATGTGTGCTGACCACTACCCAGCTGCCAGACCCCTTCTCGCTTAACCACTCGTTAAATATTCCATGCACCGACTTAGTCCTAGGTCAGGCTCAATAATTCTCGAGCAACTGAGTTCACATGAGTGCTCAACTCAGGAACTCAAATCAGTGTCTAAATCGCATTGATACATGCTATTGGTTCGTATGTGGGTTTGGTTTGGTAGGTAATTAAGGCCATTACCCTGTGCTTGTATACTTATTAAACAGTTATAAGTCTCTACTTGTCGGTAGCTTGTGCACACATATCATCTATTAACCTCCACTCGTCTATCTGTGATCGCTCGTTTTTAAACAGGGATTGAAATCCAAGGCTGATCCACTCAGAAATCTGAAGCACAACAACCTCAGAGAGGCACTTAGATAATCCGTACGCTGTTTACTAATCCCCTTAAATCCCCAGCCACCTCGGGTCCCCCCCATCCCCGCATACCTGTGTATCGGTAGGAGATATGAAGGGGTGATATATCAACGCCTGGGTTAATATGTAAATTATTGCCCTGGTATCAGATGTAAGACGCGGACTCTTCATCACACTTCACCTGTGACGGCAGTTATCTGTCCTCCAGTCAGTAGAACCCTTCACACCAACCATCAAAAACTCATAACGTAACAGTTAACAAGAGCTAACACCAAGCTACCATCGTCCAAACATAACGCTAACAAGGCTGTAAACGGGCAGGCAGCTTGAGCTCACACCTCTAACCAAGTTCTACAAGAACCCAGAGTAACATGAGTTGAGGTATCTGCCTCAAAAACCTGCAACTGATAAGACAGGAGGTAAATTATGAAACGCTCTCTTCATCTGGGGCAGTGAGGTTTACACTCTCCTGCTCCTCAGCTGCTCAGAGCAAATAGCTATAGAATGCATGTATATGTGTTTATAATTATGGGGAGTGAGCTAGATCATTGAGTGATTACATACGTGTTTAGGTAAGTACTTGTACTGTATGTGTTAATATCTGCCGCCTGTAGAATCAACCGACCGGCGTGGTACAGGATGAAAGAAATAACACGTGGGTACCGTGCGAGATGATATGAATGCCTCGCCGGTATGGTGCGGGATGTTATTACGTTATCACGCTGGTTGGCTGCGGAGGTAAAACCATCCATCTCAATAGCTCATCTAAGGTGATTCTTACCTGAGGGCAGTTCCTGTCTCACCTGTGATGAGAACAGGTAAAAACTTCGCACCTGCCCCAGAGTTAGATTATTTCGTCTTTCATTCTCAGTCTGAAAGGTTGCCGCAGGGGCCAGAAAAAATAAGCGAGAGTTAGCGGGAGGGAGGGAATGATAGATTCCGTGTCAGCGGCCATCATCCATGTTTACATACTTTCTCTTTCCGGTAGTGTCCCCATTTCACACTTGCTCATACAGGCTACTACCACATTCCACCCTGTCCATACACCATGCGTGATAAGTGCTATACGATATAGGAGTATTGTTTACACTGGTACATCCTATTATAATTAGACCCTGAACACATATGTGATTGATACAGACACGGAGAAGTATATTCCACACCTCTGTCAGCCAGCATTTATCAAGATAGAGGTCTGAATCATAAGCCGCCTTAGGGTATTCTAATTACGGCTGCAACACATTTTGACAGGCAAGCAACCTTCGTTAGCCTACAACAGCCGATTACAGCCAAACAGCTTTAATAGCTCAGCTGCCTTCGTCTGGCTAGCGCAGTGACGCCATCAGAGACCAATTCGTGCCAGTCTCACGTTTAACAACAAACACGACTCTATCGGCCCGATTTACCGATACATCGATCCGCAAGAGGCCATCGATGAGGCTTTATTGAGATTTCCATCATGGCCGCCATGCCTGAAGTATCGCCTTTGAGTCGGGTGGCGGATAGGTGCCGGCAGCCGCCTTCATATTCCCGTGATTGGTGCCAGAACTGAGGGTTTTATGTCTGACAGCGAGGGGAATGCAGGTGAATTCCGCTGACAATCGATGTGCTGCGTCGAATAGATTGAGGGAAGGGGCCGGCAGACTTCACATACAGGTGGTTAAAAGCCAATGCAGGCCAATATGTTATCATGTTCTACTGCTGGAGAGAAGCTGTGGCGTGGTGACCTGGCGCAGCAAACTGAGGCCTTCTATCCACGGGAAACCTCGACTATCTTTAGTATACAATGCGTCCTATCTGAGCTCCCAGCAGACAGTAATATATGATATTCACCCCTTGACGTTCGTTACATATATGATACGCCCAGGGTGATATACAGTACACATGTATGTTGACAGCGATATATGTGGAAACAAGATTGAGCCATGTAGAAATCTTGGCTATGGTGAAGTGTTAGTATTAGAAAACTAAAGAAAAACGGCTCCCCGTGGACAAACACGTTGTTTTTTTATAATCGTGAAAGATAACATGGATGGGTTAAAATACCTACATAATACACCTGGCCTCCCTAAACTACATTTTTAGACTGGACCGGGGTAATATACACTTAGTAATTAGAAAAGTAAAGCTTTTTACCACAGCCTATGTAATCATATATCCCCTAGTTACTGACGTTTGTAATACAAGTGTGAATTATTGGGTTCTAAGGTGTATTATTTGGCATTTCTTTAGGACAGGAATGACGTATGCAAGTGTATATATATGCACATACAGACAATAACATATAACTACTCAAGGCACTCGGTGCGTCTAGTGAAGCTGGGAACAAGCATCTGAGTATATCCGGGGTGTTTTAGTTTGATGTACATGACGCTGACGGTTTACGGTTACCGTTGTTCCCTCATACCCGTTTAGACCGGAGTCTCTGATGTTGGGAGATGACATACCCTGTTGCCTTCGCCTGACCTCCACCTGCCCCCTCCCTGCCCTCGCTGACCCCGCACAAAGACGTGTTGACCCCCGGGGTCACGCCCCCTGTCACCCCGCCTCCTCCTCTCCCCACACTGTTACTCGCGCAGATTTAATAGCGGCGGTGATATAAATGCGGCGGTAACTGTTGTTCTCCAGTGACCGGGACGTACAGCAGCATCACAGGCGCACATCCCCGGCTGCTGAGGCTGACGATGGCAGGAGACAGAAGCAGGAAGAGGAGACGGCAAGATTTATATTTCTCTGTTCGCTGTAAACATGATGGATCGCGGGTTGTTTTCCTGATGACAGTCACCATCAACGATCGCTCACCGCCTAGCTAACTCAGACTTATTTACAACTCGCCCGATACATCACCCAGGCCGCTCTCTACCCGAGCCTATACACACAAAATGTGCCCGTAGCCTTCTTAATATCTTACGTAAGCCTAACGGCCAATACAGCCCGATATCGTAGTCGGTAGCAACCACGGAAGGACGTGACTGTCTTGGTTGTTATGGTAACGTTCTTGGTAACCTTGGCATCTGACAGACGAAGAGTAGGAATAGTTATCTGGTTTCAGGCCAGGAAGCGGGGCTCATTATTACGGAGGTGGGACGGTTCGGAGCGGGGGGAGATGGTGCGGTAATCTGAGGGAAGAGAAGGGTGAAGGAGCCTCCTTCAGGACAGGCCCACGACATGGTCAAATTATAAACAAGCACCTGATATATATATAAAGGCCGGCTCCGAGGGGTATAGATAAAACCGGGTCATCGGTACGCCCACTGGTAAGCTGCTCTGTGTGCAGAGGAGCTCAGGCAATTGTCTGTGAGCACTTTAGAAAAGAGGAATTGCCGGCACCAATTTCTCCTGTTGCATTTCAATTAGCTGCTGTTGGGTTTCAGGTCCAGCTTCAAAACAAACTCTGTAGTATGAATATATAGGTCAACGCGTCGCCTAATTCACGGGGCTGCTATTTATTCAAATGGCGTTTACGCAAGGGGGTCTCTGCCAATTGTGGTTGTTTATTAAAGGGAGAGTATAGGGAGCCGCGGTTAGCGTGTTTCCCCACAGACCGCTCTAGGTGGCTAACGTACGTGACAAGCTATTTCTGCCAGTCTTGTTCACATCCTACGTCTGATTAATATTTCATAGTTCCTCATACAGTGACTCATGTCCGGTGGGGAGTAGGAACGGACGGAATGTGCGGAGACTTCACAACTATAGCCGGACAAGGTGGACATCGGCTGGGCAGAACGAGAATACGCCCTCAGGGTAACAACCACAAGAACGTAAAGGAGAACCCGGAGCGTTAATTAGTACCGGCGGGTGATGGCTATGTTTGGTAACTGGGGAACGGTTGCGGTGGCATTGGCACGCTATATGGTAAAATTCTACAATCGCTGGCCTTGGAATTGATGATGTATTCTGCCAGTCGCACATTCCCGTAGTTGGGCGCCTGTTTTGAGAACGTGTTTACTTGTGGGCCGCTGTGTGTAAGAAGATGTATTGTACGTGTATAACGTATGCCTTTCCCCTGCTCAAACTCGCCACTTCTGATCCATCATCCCGCGCAGAGGCCGGGGGAGGCAGGAACACCTGCACCCCGGCCACACACACACACAACAGGCGGAAGTCAGGGTGTCAGGGCTCGCAGCCCCAGCCCCACCCTTTATATCCCTGTCAGGGGCGCTGCTTTATCCTCCCGTACATCTCACCCCCTGTGTGTGGTATAAACCCCGGACACTCACGCCGGTGTAAGAGGGACATGACCTGTAAGAAGCTGCTGGGGTCAGGGGGCTTCTGAGGCAGGTGGTTTGGTATACACGGCGCTAAGGAAAGCATCGATCAGGCTGGAGTAATTCATCAGGCCCACGGTTTTGTCTCCGCATCACCCGGCTGCGGTTAATATATGACTTCCCCAAACTTTTCACACCCAAAGGCGTACTATGATGCGACAAAACAAGCAACACTTTGCCATCTGCTGGGCGGCTGTGAGAACTTTGATTAAAGTTGAAATGACTTGTTTGTCCAGAATAGCTTCTTTGCATACAATTACAGTACATGGAAGGACCGAGTGTGTTTTACTGTGCACTCATTGCCCACGCACTCAAATATCAGATACATTATTCAAACATAGCACTTTCTTCTCTAGCTACCACCCGCCGTATCCAACATCAATACATCTATAATACACACACTAAAAGTCCAGCAAAGAAGTCAGCATCCCCGCATTTATAATTCATGTTAAAAGTCTGGCGAAGAAGCGGGCGTTCATGGCTTTATAATTCATGATAACGGCGCAGTAAAAGACGAAGAGAATTGCTGATGGTTATGGCTTAAGCCGGCCCTCCTGCCGGTCTCAGCAATCATGATTGGAAAGACAAACGGATGAGGAAGCGGATGGGGAGAGGAGTGAGGGAGACGAAGGAGCCCGAGGAGGGACGGAGGCATGCTCTCCATCCTCTCACCGTCTCCCCTAGCAACAGTCCCATCCCTGATCCTCGAGTATCTCTGCTATCCGGTGCTCACATTTAAAGCCTGTACCCGGACAGATACCCTTACCGTGCGCCGCCGCTACATTTATTATTGATGTAGTTGTGGCGATTTTTATCCGTAGCCGAGACACGGAGAATGCTGTGCTGCCGGTGAGTGTGTGATGTACACAATAACGGTAACTATCGCAACCAGGTGCACACAGGTCACGGGCATATGTGTTTAGCTTAATGATGATGAATTGCCATATCACGATTGCATCATATAGCAGCGGCCACGCCCTGGAGTTTTCAAAGAACAGCGAACCGTGTTTTCAGATCTTCAGTGATATCATGAATACAGATCAACGCTGTAATCTAAGCGGGGGATACAGGACAGTATATGTTAATAATATACCAGGTATATACGACGTATTATTTACTGTGTGGCGAATGAGACGTTTAGAACCTCTCGGGGAATTCATCACACGTTATAAAAGCGGCGGTGATACACCCGGGTATGTGATAAAACGCAGGGTAAGACAGCACACCGTACCGTGCGGTAAAACATCAACTCATACTGTCCCCACTGAGATACTAAACACAGCAGCCGTCTTCTCCTCGCCGCCACAGTAAAACTTAAGTAATATTACCCCATCAGCGAGACAGTAAAAGTTGGGGACAGCGACCGACTGATGGATTAGAGGCAGCTTGAAGAATTCATCACGGATTCAGATATCTAGAAGCATATAAAACCTCAAGAGGAACTAACATAAGAATATATCATACTATCCAAAGTGGCCATCTACGAGAGCATCGGCCATAATTCTCTCGAGGCATACATGATAGATTCAGCAATCACTATCAAGGGAAGTACATCATAGCGCGGGTTTTAACTACCCGCACCCATAACCGTCTCTATGCGCGCTTTTAATCCCTTGTTAATCGTCTCTTAGCGAGCTTATTAAAGACAGACGTCCCGCCGAGAGATGATGAGTTTGCAGATGGATATCTACTTTACAAATTACGAGGCTCTCGGGAGGCCGCGCGCTGACCAAATCCAACAGAAATGAGAAAGTGGACCGGGGCCGTAATTTCTAATCCAAGACATCATCTTGGTTCGCGCTTCTCCCCTCAGTCCCAGGCCCGAATCGAGGCGAGGACTTGAGTACCCAGGTACCAATCACCAGGAAGACCGGGGAGTACGTAGCAGCATCAGCAACTGCCACATTGACTGGGACCATGCGGGGAGGGACGGAGAGGGGGGCGGGATATTTCATCCATCATGCGCCTCTTTCAGCCCGTTAATAATTGATATTTAGCGGGCGTTTTATCAACTCCGCTCCCGGGATTGAGTGAAAGCGATACCGAGGGACGTGGAGAGATGATGCGTAATACAGGAGACGTTAAGGCTGCAGGACGGCTATAGATGCTATAGATGGTGCAGACAGTTGCCAAGGCCGCTACAGGCAGTCACACTCACACACGCGGTCTAAGCTCGAGTCAGCCGCAGCATCAGGCATTCACGGGACATTGCTGCCGATATTAACACCCACGTTAACAATTCTCACTCTCCGCCGGGCTATCACAGGCTGTCGTGACAGGAGGGCGAGAGCAATTTTCTACCAGGGTAGGATATGACGAGGGGGTGAGGGGGCGGTTTTGGGGTCGGCGAGGGGGGAGGAGGTGGTCCGACAGACCCAGGACATGACGGGGGAACAAAGGAGCCACTGCTCAGGGCACGGACCTCCCTACAGTCTGCAGAGGGCCTGATAATTAATGTCAGTCCGGCCAACGAGGACTGATAACTCACGTCAGACTTCCTGACGGTGGCTGACAGTTGAATACCCAGCACAATACTGTGGAAGTTACACAGGCTAATAGCTTACTAATTACAAGGGCGGCCCGCAGAGGGAGGGCCGGACAAGAGAAGCCTGTACCGAGAGAATGTGCCACCATATCGCACCCTGTTCGTCTTGTCATGCCGAGCGAGTAAAAGAAGGATTGATTTTCCTAGGTGCACTCCGGTTGTTTACTTAACCCATTTCTCTGCGCTCGCCTTACACACGGTAACCTAGCCGAGGAGGCTGGGAGAGGCTTGGACGGGCCAGGGAAGCTGAGCACATGGGTAGCTGAGAGACTGGACACATGTCCGTGTTAGAAGGAAGAAGGCATCATCACCCCATCTAACCCCCGCATTTCCGTACACACCTGCCATAGTTAGCACCACTAGTAGGTATGATATGACAATTGCACGCGGCCTACAGTTCGGTATGTGTATGTACATTTGGTCCGGCTGCCTTGCCATTGACCTGTGTAAAACCTTTACGCCCTTGTTCTAAACTAGAAAGGACACAAACTGCGTGCAAAACACAGGGTACTGGACAAATATCTTAGACTGGTTAATGCAATTCAAACACAAACATGCAAATTTATATGCTCTCTAATGGGAAGGTGTTGGTCTATACGATGAATCAGATTGCCCTAGCGATATTGCAGGTCATTTCTGGGCGTTTGTCTCATTGTTTCCTTCCCCGTGGGAATGCCCTGATCTGGGATACCGGTGACCATGCTATTATATAAGAAGCACTAACAAGTGGCTTGGCCCAGAAGTTCTGCCCTGACCGGCTCCTTACAGTACACGCACGGGGGCACATCGGGCATTCATCCTCGTCTGAAGTCACGGGGGTTGTATGTAAAAGAGCAGATTTGGCCTGCCACCATTCCTATTATTTTCTGCCGACGTTGAGAAGCTATGGTGCCTGTTGGCTGTTCGGGGTTTGGCATCCGCCTACATCCTTAACCTTCTCCGTCTTTCTCCGTCCTTCTCCGTCCTTCTCCTTTTCTCCCTTCCTGCCTTTACACGTCAAGCTGATGCTTACTCCACTCCCCCCCCCTCTCCTCCCCCTATCCCCGGTAGTTGGCCCGTGTACCAGAGAAAGCTCTCTGTGCTCCTGTCCCGCCTGGGGAGTAACACTGAGTTACTGAGTAGTCGAGCAGAAGACCGGGTTTGAGCGGGCCACGGATTGAGCACATATTGAGCAGGTCCCCGCGGAGCACGCTCCTTAAACCACCCGGGGAAGAGCATTGGTATCCAACAGCGAAGCTATGCCGAGAATCGCGTAGGCCACGTCCACTGCTCAACATGCTCAATAAACAGCTCAAGATTCCAAGCTCGATGGCAGGGCGATAACAACTCGAGTGCCCACTCAATCGCCATCACGATGTCCATACATCTAGGTGTAATAGTCTTACAGGACATGCTCAACCCAATTCAGTGCTCAAGTAAATCTGGTTTGGCGATGACCTGATTACTCAGTTAGTTGAGTAATAACCACGAGATGCCATTTTACCGTGGTAACCGATACGGATACGGTAAGACAACAACAGTACTATTAGACACAAGTACAAGACATTGTAACACTACTTAACGACATATCACCCACATAATTCACTAGTAATCTAACACTCTCGGCAATGTAATGTTTTAGTAGCCTTGTTATGTGAAGGGGCCATGGCATCTTTTCTCTATTAAGAAATTGATGGGATGGGGTAAGGGGGTTAGAGTTATGCCTCCTGCCCTGGACTGATGAGCGAGGTTGATGATGAGGCTGGGATGATGAGTGAAGAGGATGCTTTGGGGGGCGCAGGCAGGAGGAGTTATGCCTTCTCTGACACGCCGTAACTCCCCTGTGGCGCGCTGTCCATCACACTAACCCTACCAGCACAGACAGCGCCCGTCATTATTACTGTCTTTATTTGGTTTACTGCTCTCATTAATACCCGGTGCTCTGCCAGAAACGATAGAACGGGGCACCGAGTTTAAAGGGGGCAGCAAGATGAATGCATTAGTTAAGGGGCACGGGGAATTAAGGGAGTGTGGCTGCCATGAAAGAACGCTTCTGCTTCCACCCAAATTGCCATTTGAAAGTGTCCATGTTTTTGTGGGGCCAGCCCCGGTTGGTCTTGCAGCACGGGTTCATGATCACTTACCATTGCGGACTAATACATAAACGAATGGAAAACGTCGGATACATACCTGCAAAAGAGAGAAAAAAGACTTAGTGAAATGAACACAGGTGACAGTTTATGAAATACAGTAATTGTTGTGGAACAAGTATCAGATTAGTTTCAGCATATAACACAGTGCTACTCCTCTATAATGGCCCCACATAGCTACCCAGGCAGATAGTACAACAATTGATGCTTTTTGTACTACATTCGTCCTTGGTAGATCACCCATGGGGACCCGTCCTCTCGATGGCGGAGAACCCGACGTCCCTGAACCCGGAGAGCACCAGCTTATTCTACACCAGGACAATGCTCATACATGTACCTCCCCTACAGGGCTCACGTGTGTGTCCCTCTGTCCCGGCCCTCAGGGGAAACCCTACCCTGCCCCAGTATTACTCAGTGTGCTGGCATGAGTGAGCCATGTCCCTGGTGACACCACCCCCTATTACCGTGATTAACGAGCGCTGCATGGCTCTCCCAGCCTCGCTATATTGCCTACATATTTAGATCCCATTGAGCACAGAAGCACAATGCTTCCAGCTTATTGCTCGAGCACTGAGGAGGCCATTTGGCTAATTTCGCCTTCTTCTCGGCAATTTACTGGAAAATAAGCGCAGTTTCATATGCCTGTGCATGCCCAAAGTCTCGATTGGCAATATCAAGCTGAGTTTTACTAACATAATATATACCCATTCCTCGTGTATTGGTTCAACCCACCAGTAATGACCGGCCTGCACCATATGTACCCCCTGGTTGTTAGACAAGGACATATAAAGGCCGGGGTCAGGGTTGTACGGACAACACTTGTCACTTTAAGACACTTTAAAGTAAACGACCACAGAACTGCCTACCCTTGTTTTCCCCCTTAAAACCATTAACGTGTTCCATGTGTTATTCGTCCACCTGTCTGAGACTCATCCTACGTGCCCATCATCTCCGCCTCACAGCTGTGCCGTATGTGCCCTTCTGACTAGAGAACCCTCGTCCTTTCCTGACCGCATGTAATAACAGGATATATAATTGGGAGAAGCTGGTGCAGGCAACAGAGGACAGGAAGGGGACGAAAGCCACGAGGAGATGGAATGTTGTGAAACAAAGAGTCACTTTCTCGGAACAAGCACAAGTTAAAGTCAACATTAGAGGACATGGTTTCAGGACTGTGCGATCTACATGTTGGACATAACGTATCAAAACCATACGGTATTCAACTGTCAGTAAGGGCAGATGTGAGATATGGAGGTAGTTACACAACGAGCATAAAGAGATAAGACTGTGGCCGCTCCAAGAAAAATCACTCTTTATGCCTTGGATTGAAATATACATGTCTTATATGGTGGATATCTAGGTCAGAAAACTACCCACTATAGAAGAATGTGTCTCGTTGCCATCGTGAAACAGCGAGAGCATGACTGGACAAATGTCTGTTGAAGATTACGATGCACTGACAAAGACACGTGCAAACAGGATAAATGTCTCTCATCTAGGGCGACTGCCGCAATTTCCTGTCAGCAGCAGAAGAGAAGAGGGAAGGAGCGACGAGTAAAGCCCCTCGCAGCAGGACAGCTTCAGCTTAAATAAGGCAGAAAATCTACAAAACCCAAGCGCTGTAAAACATTCTCTCTAAGGGCGCAGGACAACACATGCTTCTTAAACTAAGCGTGCGGAGACTGGCGAGTTGCTGCAGAGCCAACTTAAAGATACACACGGCTCGAGGAGGTGATAAAAATTTCATCGCGTCTTTTCCACAGGTAGTAAGAGAAATCCCGGTAATGGGCGATAATAAGGATCCGAATTCGGTGACATTTGCTAACGTGGAGTAGATTAAACTATGTCGCGTGCTCGCCTCGTTAGCGATCGGCAAATAAGCGGTAACGAGCCTGGCCCACTAGGTCAACCAGTCGCCAGGGGACGATGTCGACAGAACTCGACACAGTCTAGATTTACTAGGATTTATGTGATCAACATGGACTGCATCGTCCTCCACCATGGATTCCAGCAGCAATCAGTGAACATAGACAAGTCATTGAAAGGTCTTGTGAATATGCCGCTCTGTAGGAGGTGCTTTTGAGAATTGACCTTGTGTCATGTGTGAACTGTTCACGTATCTGGCTGCGTCCCATCGTAAAATATCATGAAATCAGGGTGACGTCCCCCGCCGGTCACTTCCTGTGCCCGGTTACCAGGGTTACCGAGTTACCATGACAACCACGAGCGCACCCGGCTAATAAGGGGAGATTACCGTGTAACAAACGAGAGATGAATGCTCCGCCCCGTGGGATGGGGTATTTACAGGGACAGTGGGTGATTGGTGAGGGGCAGGGAGGAGAGGGTCCGCAGACCCGGCCCCACCCTCCTCGAGCTCGGTCATCAAACCCCCAGAACGGCCCCCTAAACCCGGAGATCATCTCCTAGATCATCCTTCAGACAGGGGGACAGCGTATTAACCTTTCTCTCAACCCTCCGGGGAGGGGACAGCATGTTTATAATGTCAGGACGTGGGGTAGCGGGCACAGCTTAACTCGCAACATCCTCCGGTATGGAGGGGAAACGATGTAGACATAAAGGTCAATCTCTCCGTTTGCTCCCCTTGGTATAACGTAATAACAGAAGCAATCCGCACGACCCTCGTAAACAACTAACCCAAGATGCAACATAAATACACGCGAACTTTACGTGAAAATAATTGTCATGAGAATTTACACCGAGGTGATAATAGGCAGTATTAACAGTTTCCTAGTCTTGACGTGCGTCGTTCTAACGCACCTGATATTCTCTCTCTCTCTCTCTCTCTGTCGCTCTCTATATGCGCCTCTTTTTCTCCACTTGTACCTGTTCCCCAACAACGTCATATCCTTAGAAAGTCTGTCTCATGTCACCGGTCGTCTGCTTTCATATCACTAGTACTTATACAATGCAGACAAGCCATTCTTCATAAGGCGGGCCATCTTTTTCTACTTTCAGATCAAAGCAGACCTAAAACGCGCCAAGGACATGTCGACTGATTAAGCCACAAAGGCTTCCCTCCCTGATAATTTTCCTGGGCTTTTCGCGTATTTTCCCGCACTCGAGAGACAACCGGTGCTGACACGACCAAAATTGACGCCGCCATTTTTCACAGCCGTTTCTTGATCGAGTCACTGATTGAATCTATCAAGCCTTTAAAACAATATGAGCCGATGACAAGTCGTTTGTGCGCCGCCAACACACTCAGCCGGCGAGACCCGAGCCCTCAGCCAGTTACCAGGCCGGCCTCCTCGTTCTCCCAAACTGCTTCATTTCATTTACAACCAAAAAGAGGAAGAGGAGTGAAATGAAAAAGACATTAGGAGCAAATTCCCCCACTCCTTAGGTGATTTGCTCAAATTAAATCAGGGCTTCAGAGCCCGGCGGGCGGCTGTCGGAGTAGTTGTCGCTCAAGCTCGCGTGCCGTGTGGAATCAATGTTGCCAGCCCCTGTCAATTTCGGGCGCTGCCCTTCAGAGGCCAACTGAAAACCAATAGCACAAATTCTGTTTGGTGTCAGCGAGGCAGTGGACCCGTGCTTGGGAGGATGATTGTTGGTGGACTGATGGCTGATGGTATGAGTGAGTGGATGGACTCGGTTTAAAATAAGAGACCGCGCTGCGGAGATTGAAGGCTACCGGCATGCGATGAAACGTTATCATCAGCATCAATGATGCTGCTCTTGTCAGGCAAACATGGATGTGGGTCACACATGCACAGGGATAACAGAGTCAGTGGCCTGTGATTATCAACATGAGAAAGCACTGATCAAAGCCAAACATGTCCGGCTTATTGAATATAGGTCAAGCAAACATCACACGCATTTTTCAAGCGCATTTCGTTAAGCCTAATTTACCTGGCGATCGAAGGGTACATTTCTATTAGCAGCGCCCTTTTGCCCTCCAGATTTCGCACCCTATTTGTTTAATGGTGATAGGAGCTAGTGAGATGGTCAGATCCCCCGCCTGATGGCCGCCTGATGGCCAGGATTAGCTTACAGATGACACATTTATCGAGTGGAAGTCTCCGAGGATTAGCCGGGAAATATGTGACACTGATCCCGCGCTCCTCTAGCATAAGACATGAGACGGTGTAAGAAGTCTGGGAGGAGATGCAGGCCGTCCAGTTGCAGCAGCAGGAATCAGATACTTGTAAGAGACCGGATAGGTATTCCAGTAGAGCAGTAACGAGCAGCCACAGTAGGTAAAGACAGAGCTAATTTGGGATTGAGTTTGCGTTCTAGTAGACCACGTTATCTGAGGAAACCAGTCTGAGGGGAATGCAAGTGAGGGTAGTTTAGTCATGAGACTCCGATGCCATGAAATCACGGTTAAGCCTGGCTTCTAGGAACCATTTTTTTTACACCGCGCTCATGTCGTGGGAATCCCCCCTTTTAGCTAGACATTATCGATATCTCGGATAACAGCTCACGTATCAGCGCATGTTTGACAGGATAAAATGTGTACCCTGTATGGCTCAGGTATTATCCAAGTGTGCTGCAGGATATTATACACATCCGTGCATTGTCAGCCTGAGACTGTTTGTTAAACACCTTCATTATAACTCACATCGATCAGTCTCCTAACAAATCAATTATAACCAGCTTCTGTGTTTGGTGCAGACACACAGCGTCGTACTAGGCCAACACGTAACGATATTCTATTACACATTGGTAGTATTACAACATTACATAAACTATATCTTACACGTATTTAACAGCAGCGGTACCTGACTCTGGCTTACTGCTGTGGTTATCGCGTGGGTTCTGCCTTCCCTACTGAGTATACATGCCAATAAACCATCTCCCTGACATCGCCAGCCACATAGCTAGCATAAGACACATGCTATGTTATAACCATACATACCCGAGCTAAGATTGATGACGGTTAAATAGTAGGTTAATACACAGCATATCCACCTGTGAGAGGGCGATACGACAGGTATTAACCTCGACTACAAAGCCAGGCCCATCAGTGCTACCACTTTTTATAACCACAACAAAGGCACTTTTTATATAAATCACGTGCTCGGCTGAAGCGGTTTTGACGCCTCGCGAACCGTGGGACATTCAGTATATTAACCTCGGCAAAACACTCGCTGACATAAACACATCAGGTGCGTATGATATTCGCTTTATTAACCGATGACGAGGACGGCGGTGGCTGCGTCTTTGATGCTTCACCCTCCCAGAGCTGAGACATGGCGGGGCTTCCCTCGGGACGAGGAACAATCTGCCGCCCTGACAGCAAAACGGCCTCCCGTGACAGCCGCAATAAGCAAACAATAAAAGCACGACAGGTCGAGTTTCGATCCTTTTTATCCGCGGTCACAATAAAGAGAATAGAAAAAACCCACATCGTGGTTACAATAAACTGCAACATCTAAGAGGTTTTTTTTCTCCATGGTAACGAGGTTAAGACATGGAATTTGTGGTCTGGTCTAGGACATCGACGACAGACAGGTAGTCCCTCGTAATAACATATTCATACCAATAAAACATCGCCAAAAGAGGGATTCCCGCATTAAAATCGGATAAAGCGTAGGATAAATCTATAAAATGGGGAATAAAGTCATGCCAAGAATCCACTGTTGCCCAACAATGCGATGATATTACGCGGCGGATTCCCGGCGTTGTGGATTTAAAACAATGAGGTCGGGCGGTTTTGTTTGAAACACGAACGCGCAGGCACAAGGTTACTGCATAATTAAACACGCTTGATGCGATCTAATATTAATGAGCGATTGTAAAATCCGGTGCTATGTGACAAAGACTTGGCAGCCCCGCTGAGAGGATGATCCAGCCAAACAATCACTGTATATCCCGGGGAATCGGGCGAATGCCTATTGTGTTATATGCCAGGCATTATATGTTAGTGTTCACTTGAAATAAACCTCTGCGTTCTATGCTATACACACGAGATTACCGGCAATAAGTCACCCCTGGTAAGCTATAATGATGTTTAATACACATCATAACTGAATCAGCGTGTAATATATAAGCCAAGCCCCTTGCCTAACTAATGCATATTCATCGTCTAATTCACGCGAGGATCTTACGTTATTTAATCTAGATAAGAGGACTTGGCCATGGGTTGGGGCATGTCTTCGCTAAGCCACTAAATCATATTTAGCTAACACTGGGATTTCCTACAAACTCCGTCATTAACCCATAGATTGCCTCGTCGACGGTGTGTTCGCAGTGCATATATATATATGTATAAAGTAAGTGAGAGCTGTTAACCTAGTCGCTGACAGCAAGCATTAAAACAGCAATATATTACACTCTTAAAGCGAGTGTATGAAGAGTCCATGTAATCTAAGCTATCTCTGATCACTTTGATTTACAGCACGGTAGCTTGATGTGGAGGGTTGTACCTGACTTGACAAGCCTGTATTTTTAATGAGCCACCATCTCCCAGGTTGATAAGCTTTAAATAGTCGGTAATTGCTGGGCTGGGAAGGGCTTTACGGGTGATTTCAATCCGCGAATCATTGCCCAGAACGTCAAATTTATCAATACTGCTCAATATTGCAGTAAAAAGCTGAGAAAATTACTACAGACGCCGACAAACAGATGACACGTCAGCACCATTCGAAACTCTTCATCCAAATGATTAAAATATTAGGATTATTGGAATGAAAAAGACGTCGGTGGGCGACAAGGTTGTCCATTGAAAGCCAGCTACCCTACCGTGCGCAGCTATCAATAATTTAGCGACTAAGCCGAGGTAGAAAACCTACTGAAGAGGG
>JAXGGS010762644.1:7663-29022 GCA_035585475.1 Armandia brevis
AAATGCACGCCAGCTAGGCAATTACGGGATACATACACGGCATGAATGTTTATGTCATCACCGCTGCATAGTGGGATTCTGCCGTTTGTGTTAAGCAGAATGGCAACTGATTCCAGTCGTCGTCTAGGTGATTTGTAATCAGGGGCGACGGACAGCAAACCATAACCCAGCATTTACGGTCAACCAAAGCCCGAGATGATACAGTATAGAACAATTCCCCAATTTAGCACGCACCGGTGAGCATTACTGTGTACAGCGGTGGTGGGGTAACAGGAGTTGCAAACTCTGTATCAGCTGAATCATCAAAGATTATATCCGATGTCGGGTCGGTTACCTCTTGGCTCGGTATCCGCTAATAAGATCAGGACCTGGGGCATTTTCTCGCCAACCAACCTGACACATCGCGGTCATTTAATTTTCCACTTCACGACAGCGCCTGCACGCGAAAGGGAGAGAAAGGAGATGAGGTCTACTCTCAAAACCGAACCTTATCAGATATCGTATGAGCGTTCTCCAGGACGCAATTCACGTCAATAAAGCTGCCAATCTGGGAATTTCCTCTGCACTTCGTGACTCAACTGGCTCGATTCAACACCAGAGGCTTGAGATATTGCGGTGGCTTTCCAGGAGCTATAGCTAACAATGCTCTAACTGGCACGTGGCAGTTGACCCATATATCTGTTACACAGAGAGAGTGGCTCTTATTGTAAAGGCAATCCCGCATGCACTTTGCAGAGACATGGGAGGCGATGCATTAATGACCCACTTCCACTGGACACCACATGATATATAGAGGCAATCCTACTAATAGCTATGGTGGTTATATAGCACAATCTGAATTACTCTGTGTCAATCTAAATAAATACGCTGATAGTGGCCATGCATATGTGATTGATTGAAAATGTCGATGATGATGCAGAATAGAAAAGCCTAAACTTTCGCGACAGCAATGGGATGAAGGACCGCTATATCGGCTGATGCAACCAGCTTAGAAGGAGCAGCTGCAACGGCAATGAAAAATGGAGGAATTGCCGGCAACAGACAAATAAGCAACCCGTAGGCCAGCGGTAATACGATATCTACTAATTATTCATCACAACCCCCGGGGGACACTTATGAGACAAATTACACATCCTTTTCCACCTGATCAGCTACGAGAAACCATCCACAGTCTTCGCAATAAATGGACATCGATCCCTTGTGCCAACATCAGCCGTCTTGCGGTTGCTTTGGGGGAGATTGGCTCTGGCTTTGCACTGCTTTACATCGGTAGAATAACCGTAAACTCTGCTCATAGGTAGCCTGCAAGCGTTTCAAGTTCCCTGGGCACTTTCCGAAATGAAGTATAAACATGTTGCTTGGGTGGTAAAGGGATACTTTCGGATTCAATGAGGAGATTCGTATGTTTTCATGTGGTTATTTATATATGTTTACCTCAAATACAAAGACAGATTCCTAAACAGGAGAATGGAAACGTAAGTTTGGCGTGTCACTTAAACGGAAACGCACTCGGTGATAAGTAAATAATGGATTTATTTTGCGCGTCCAATACCTAACATTTCAAGATGAAATTTGTGTGTAATCGTATATTCTCATGATGCAGACCAATTCGACGGAGTGGATTGGCCTATACGAATCTATGCAATGCTTCGCTGTTGGGTGATATTAATTGACAATGCTTCGCTGTTGGGTGATATGCTCTTAAAAGCGTAACGACTTTTTGCTATCGCACGGGCATTACTTATAAATGAGTTGCATTACATGACAAAACATCGGCAAGGCTGATGATGGCTGGCTCTTGACATGGACTGCGAAAAGGTTACTATGGTAATGAATCATTGCCCTGACGCATTAGCTGAATCTGATTCAGGCTGCACGAGGATAGATTGGCCGATGTAAATGGTATTCATGAGAAATTCAGATTTTCATGAGGTTAACCGACCTAGGTGGAAAATTAATTGCCAATGGCTGCATTCTTATGGATATTCGTGACGACGGACAGATGTTACTTGTCCATCAGAGGGTTGCAAGAGCAGTTCATGGTCTTGTGCAGGCCAACAACTAACAGCTACTAGGAAGAAAGCTCGTGATCATTGACAGCGCGGGGGCTTAATTCCAAACAGTATCTCGCACACGAGATTCCGACAGCGTACGTAGGTGTTGCTCTGATAAGAGCGGTCACGCGAAGAGATTTGGAGCTGATAATATGCCTCCAGGATTCCTTTGCCATTAGCTAGCGATATATAGCACTTGCTTCACCAGTACCTACGACCGAACTTCAAATGGGAAGAAATGTCCCAAATATCACATGGATTTAAGCTATGTTTCGCATTTGCCTCCGGTAAGCTCTCTCGACTTCTTAATGTACGGAAGCATAGAATTTTTCTCATCCTCTCAAGCTCTATGTCTTAGTTGATCTACCCTTAAGTCATGTTGAGACACGTAGATCCTTTTACTGGGCCGTTTCAGCCACTTTAACCCCAAAGACGCAAAGCCAGGTAAAAAAATTAGGCCAATCATTTTTTCGTGCTGAAGAGATCGAACCTGTATCAGAAGGAGTTTTAAATGCCTGGATGCTTTGGGAATTAAGAGCCCGGCTGGGTTCAATTTGCTTGTCCTTGCCTAGGTCGCGTCCGGAATAATGAGGAATCATCAGCTATATATTTATTGGTCTAATGGCGGCTAATATACTTTTGTGAACTGCTAGAACGACTATTAGGAGGGATGTGGGCCGATGCTAGCCTCACCCGTCAAATTAAACCGGAAGTGATTGATGGCTGGTCTGGGACTCCGATCAGGAGTGGGTTCTTGATTTCCGGGGACAATCACGGGAGTGGGGCCCAGATCTATGGCCCCCTTTGACATTGCAAAATATCGATGACCGATAGCGCTCGCCATGGTGATTCGCTCTCTTTATATTGATGGATCGGTCATCCAGCAATCAAAGCTGCGGCCATAGTAGTGACTGTATAAATATAGAAAAACAAATTTTATTATTTGTATCTGTGAGACTATTTGTTCACTAAATCACCCTTCTGTCGAATAATGGACAGGAACAAGCGCACTCAGGTCTGGATTGCTTGCACGAAATTCCCATCTCAGAACAAATGGCTGGAGTCGGTGAGAGCAAAAGGTGAATGTAATGATTTAAAGGATCTAAATTCCACGGATCTGTAACAGTTCCATTTAAGCATCAGCAAGAAAGGTTTTCAATCCAATTGTTATTTTGTTTAATATGGTACTAGTGAATGTCTTTTACCATAACCTTTGCCCAATCAAACAAGATTTCTACGCACAGTCTAATGTACTTGTTTAAAACAAGATTGGAGATTAAATCATAGTTGGCCGTTTGATATTATAATTCTATTCTTTGCGAATTTCCTTCGATCCTCATGCATAAGTCGATGTTTCTTCATAAGCGGGAGATAAACACGCCAAGATGGTCTTGATCTTTGCTAACGCCGGCGCAATTCGTCCTCAGTGTTCTCAGATAGTCTACGGGATGTTTCGAGAACTCAAGAGAGTCGGTGTTGGGAGAAATCGTGCTTGAAAAATCAATCTTTTTCAATTAGATTTCTCCAATATCTAGACCATTGGACGAGCGGCCACAAGTCTGTTAGGCGTGTGAATTCGCTGCGGGAGTTATTATAAAATGCTACAAAAAGAAAACATGCTGTTATTAAAGTGTCGTATGAGTTTGATAGGCTGCAGTCGTGTTGAACAGAACAATCCCGAAAATTGAGAGCAAGGTCCTTTTGTTGTCTGAGTTTGATGGAGCTGAATGTACCTTGATCTTTGGGAAGCGCCGGGTGACTCAGAATTGATGTCTATTTAGGAACAGTTTTCGCAAAATGAACAAGCTGCACTCTATAGATTACAAGTATTGTCACATAGCGGACAGTGTGTCAATATCAATCACAAACTAATGTGTTTTGTTGGAATATATTCTGTGAACTCCGAGACGAGTAATCATATCAACCGGAAGTATTTCTCGCTGCCTTTGCTCAGAGCTATTGAATGTCGTAAACACGACCCTCTAGTCATGGCGCCGTGAGCTTTTCGGCAGCACTGATGCAAGAGCCCAGGACAAAAAACGACCACCCAATACCATCTGTCAGAGCAGGAGACATGCTCAACGGGCAGGAAAATCCAAGGAAAGGCTTTAATTCATCACCTGTCGGGTAATTTTAGCACTAACAGGATTCCCCACCTGGGTGCCCTTTGTAAAAATAAACACGACTTGAAACCATGCTCCGGGCAATGACAACTTAGGCTCAGATCGTCTGGCGACGACTCTTAGAGGAATTAATTAGGAATCGTGGAAATTTTGAAGTTTAAATGGAGAAGAAGCCCGAAATGGAACGCGGCGCGAAGAAGATGAAAGACTTGATGAGAGAAAGGGGCGAGGTCAAAGCGTTCGTATCTCTTTGAGACAGGTTTCCTGCAAACATCAATAGCCTGAATTGCTCGCGTTCCTCCTTTTGATTCTAACTGAGTTAGCGATCCCTCGTTTCTATTCGCGCCCTTCACGCGTCCTTCGCACCCGGAAGTTCAAGTACGGCCGCTTCCACAAGTATGGGCCAGTAACCGGATGTGCTGCGATTCCTCCACAGCCGAGCATTCTTCCTGTATTTGAGACAGGCGCACCGATAAAACTAGATAATTTTTGGAGCATCAGATAGCTCCTTTTTATCAGCCGACCATCTGAAGAGACTCGGCGCATCATCGTTGCCAGCCAGGGGGAGGATTACTCGAGTTTTTCCCGCTGACACGAGTTTACATCCACAAATGAAGTAGTGTGTGTTCAGTAAACCCACACCGTAGCGGTAAACACTCGCACTCCATGTGCCCCTTAACAGGCGCATATTACATTATTGGCAGTGAAAACAATGATGATTGCTGTTGACACTGGTGGTATTTATGGATATAACGCGATGACAGTCCGCGAAAAAATACGACGGCTCGATTACCGCTTTCAATATGATTTAGTGAATAGAGATAAAACTGAATTCATCATATTTGCCGGCGAGGATAGACACAAATAACGAGTACATGTAGTTTTGCTATTGATTTCACAGGAAGAGATGATTAAATAAAATTAAATCTGATTGCCGAAAATGCATCAATCGAGTTTGAAGCACGTGGGAGTGAAACGTGCATGAACCTAAAAGTGGAGATCTGGGCCAACGCCCACCAACAAAGTAACTCATTATAGAGTGTCTCCGTTAATGCAAAATGGAAATCAATATGCTTCCTCCTATGCTGCAAATGTCAATTATGAAATTATCTTGCGACAAATGTACAGGTCGGTTTCGTGTGTCCCTGCGCCTTGACAGTGGAGCGTGTTTAATAATAAACGAGAGGAATGCGCAAATATGCGCACAGCTTGGCTATTAAGCATTACATGTACTACAGATACTGTTTCGAGCGTATTCACGTCTTATTTACAGTTGTCATGTCACACTGACAACAATAAGATGTAATTGTTTAGGTAGGGACGTTTGGTTTGGGTCTGCCCGTCGTATAATCAGAGTATACAACAAACATCAAATATCCAACCAAAGAGATCTCAAGTTAAGGGTATATGATGTAGACTTGAGGGGTGAAGATTAAGTATATTTGAATTGAGAACCAATACAGATTGAATTCTCAAAATAGCTTTAAATTTAGGCGTGACTTTTCGTATTTTGGGTTTACATAAATATTTTCTGCTGATGCTTACTGTTAGTTTTTACAGAAATTTCCAAATGTGACGGGCAGCTTGATTCTAATTAGCTCTTTAAAATTAACATAGGGATTAATGCATTACATATTACATAATGAAATGGTAACTATATTGGATATCTATCCATTCATATCAAAATATTTGTGTTATATCACAGATTAAAGAGGTATGACAGACTTAAATATTGGTTGCTATGTAAGTGGTTGCAGCCCGGTTACTCTAGCTTGAAGCCAAGCTGAAAATGTGCACCGACATAATTCATATCACAAAGTGAACATTTCATCTAACCCAATTCACAATGCAAGTTAGTTATCTAAACTGTATCTACATGTACATACATGTACATTCTATGTAGGACATTCATGGCAGATTAAATGGTTGTCAGAAATTAACATCAGTCCAGGACAAATATAGAAACCCTGGATCATCAGGTATACAATGTACACCACATGACTATTATCAGCGCGTGCCTCCGATTGGCTGATTCGCGATTGCGCTTAATTACAACGTAAATATTTCCTGGAAGGCATTATCCAGCATAATCTCGGGTCATACTTATCAACAAAGATCCTTGGTCTAGTCACCTATTGGTATAATTATACCTTAATTGAGATTCGTCATTCCTACTTATCTATGAATTCTACTTATTATGCCATTTTATAATCAATCATATATTTGATAATCACCAATTAATCATTTCATAAACGGATGAGCAGATTAACTTTACATACCTAGTAGATTAATTATGTTTCAACACATATCTTATAAATTTGAATTATTTTGAAATCTCATAATGGCAACTTAAAATAATTAGGTGAGTATGCTTATCTAAAGCGAACATGTGCGTCGTACAGCACACACAGTTGTGCCAATAGTTGAATAGCACCTCGATCTTTGACAATGACAAATTGTTTAAAGAGAAAGTATATTTTGTCCAATTGAAGCGCTCCTCGGAAAGTGTATAACACAATATTTCCAGTTGGGTTTTCCCATGGAATAAATACACATTGTATATGTAGCTGTGGTAGGTATAGACACATCGTAATTATGATATATGGAATTAATTGAGATACCATAACTAGAGTACGCAATATGTACATGCATGCTTACGAATTAGGAAACTCTTCAATATGAATTCACGTACGTCAGTCAGACGCTATAAAAACTGAACTTTTCTGTGACCAGCTGATAAAATTGTTTACAAATAACGACATTCTTTAAGCTTCATATCTTCAATAAGCTGACACTGATGAAAATTATCGCGCTACTGAGATGCCAAAACGCCCCGAATGACGTATCGTACTTTATCCACTGTATACATCCGTGAATTATGCCTTATGAGTGTGTCACTGTTATCACCATTAATTAATGTAAAAACCCGCCGCTGCAGAGGGATATCGTAGAACGTTAGCAGTCAGGAGTAACCGGAGGAGGTGGGGCACTTGGGTTTGTTTCTTCAGGTATGGACTTAACGTGTGGACATTGAGTAAAAACATGGATGACTTCGAGGACCGATACAATCTGATTATAACAATATTGTTCAGGACAGTGTGTTTATTAAACATGGAAAGATCAGATGCCAATGATGATAACTGATGTGTGTTGGTTTTCGCCCGAAATATTAAATCGCGGATTAGCTCAATATCAGGATTGACGTACGTGTGTGAAATCAATATGAGTTTCCCGGTGGATAAGTTTATCTGGTCAGATGTGGCGAACGCGTTCCACCTCAGAGCTTTCGTGAATATATTCGAATCGGCCCTACCAAAGTTTGTTAAGATTGTGGAGGGCCATCTTTGGAGTGATGAAGACTTTCACTCATACGCCTCAGGAGAGGTAGGTATATCTGTGGGTGATTAATTATCAAATTAACATCATGCAGAATGAACACGTCTTCAATTGACACACCTGATATTCATTAACATATTAAATGATTTGATTATAGAAAAGGAACAATATCTGTATTGGTAAACCTTCGAAATAAATGCTGTCGATAGTAATGTTGTTCTCCTTGCTTGCGTGTTTCTCAAAATCTAACTGTCTCTCAGAGATTCAGAAATCTGAACATCAAAATTATTTTGTTTCAGATATTTTTCATCAACTCTGTCGGACAACATACCCGCGTGTTGGTCAGAGATAAAAACGATGTAGTGCTGGCTATCCCCAGAGACTACACAATCCCTTTTCATCAAATAGATCCGCTCGGCAAAACCGGTAGGTACCGCGAACATTTAATAATTTGAGAATAATGGAGTTTTTGTACTGATAGAAGGTTTATTTAGATACAATGTAAACAGATAAGCATGGTAAATTCAAAATCAATCGACATGTCATATGAGGCATTGTGGGAAATTTAAGTCTAAAATTGTTCCTGCTTTCATTGGGATGAGTCGAGTATTGTGACTCTAAACTGGAGCAACTAATCATACAGAATACAGCCTTACAATTTGATGATTCTGTTATTCCGAACTATGAAAGTCTTTTTAAAATCGGGATGTACATTACATAGATCAGGGGATTCTGATGGGATATTGTTACAATATGAATAAATATACTTCCTGGTGATAATTGGATGCATGTAGACACTGTGCTTCTCTCATACGATTAGGGAATAGTATTTGACTGCAATATCAGACAATCTATTTTGTAATAAAACATTTTGTATGAATCATAAATCTTATGCTAATCGCATGCAGACTTTGTCAACTCATATGTTAACACAGATAGTGTTAAAGAGCATGCGTGTGATTATTTTAAATAGTAATTTTCGAGTGTTTTGTTACAGTTTTACCAGATAGTATGCCGAGGTTGATCAGCGATATAATTAGCGGTTACCCTCATATCAGAGATGAAGACAAATATATCAGGTTACACCACAGTGAAAATGTATATTTTCGAGCAGATAAAAGTGGAGCGACTACACGAGTCGATGGCGGCCTGGAAATTATCAAAGTGATAGACCAAAGCTACCTGGAAGCGAGAGGCATAGTTGACGGTGTGTATTGTTTATGTTCTCATATCAGAAGAATTTCTTCTGCAGCTCATGTATATTAATGCAGATCCTTGATTTTTTAACAAGTTGTTTAAACTTATAAAAATAAAAATGTAATTTAACATGAGGTTAGTATCAACGTAAAAATAATACCCAAAAAATCGGTTACCATGGAAACCGGCGAATTAACCCAAAAATGACTCAGATGAATGCGACGCGTCTCGAGGTATGACTTGCCACTGTAAAACCAAAATATGAGTATGGTAGATATACACATATATACTAATACCCCTATCTGTTAAGCAGTTTTAATAAGGTACAGTATTCATGACCATATTTCATTTTAATCACCAGACGAATTTTCGTCCAAGACCGCGCATATTCCGCTGACTTTCCCCTTGACAGTGACAGTTTGTACAGGGGTGGCCGATCACTCTCTCCTACACATCATCCAGCGAGCTGAGGGAACTTTCACTGACGTGGAACATCCCGAGGTCACCAAAGTGGATCCGCTGTGGAAAGGTGAGACTAGTTTTACTCCCGGTAAAAACGTGATCTGTGAATACTTAAGCCTCGTCTGTTCTGTATCCGACAGCTAGATTATGTCAGAAAATATCACCCTGATACTTTATAATTCATGTTTTACAGAAATAACGGTATTTGCTGATGAGTTCTCTGACACTTTCCTGGCGACGGGCGGATCTTATGTTATACCTCCCGTTCCTGACAAGTCTCGCCCAGCACGCCCCGAAATTGCCAACCATAATCTGTACGACTGGCCGAGCAACGCGCCTAAACCCCTGCCATGTGAATCTATGTCATCACTGTCGTCACGCGCGTCTTCGTGCAGATATTCCGCATCATCGTCCTCATCAGATTCAGAGCTCGACGCCATGGGCTCCGTGAATACTCTGGCCACCCTTCAACAAGTTCAAACGCCAACAAACGACGAAAACAAAGCATTCTTTCCTACATTTCAACAACCAAATGAATTCATGAGATCAAAACCACTAACGTATACGGATTATTCATACAATCGGACCGATGAAATATGTCCAATCGAAGTGACGCTAGTGCCAGGAGATGACCAGCGGTATCTGCAGCACCGTCCTAGTAAGCAAGATGAGGTGGGGGACATAATTCAAGACATAGATGATGCTATGGCCGCGCAAAGTGACTTACTGGAATCGCAGAGGATTGACGTCACCTCGCTTGGGAGTGATGCCCTGGCGGCTCGGGATCACCCGAGGACGTATCACTGTGACCCTAGGGACGCTCAAAGTGACGTCATGACGTCGTGTTATACATCCGAGGATAATCTAATCGAAGATGAAGTCGGGCCTTTGTCGGGGAGAGATAGATTAGAAACGATGCTGGTTTACCAGGAAGCTGCGAGATATTCTGGGCCGAGTTCCAGCTCCGGCAGACAAACACCAAGCACGAGTCGAGAGGGATCTAGGTACTTATGGCATTTTTACTTAAGTAACCTGAGGAAAGGTACTTCAGTAATCAACTAACACGATTACTACTAGGCCTAAACTGATTTATTACCTTTCAAACTGAATACGGGCACTAACAGTTAATGTTCAAAATGTACAATCCCATTCTATTTTTGTTATAATGATATATCAACTACTTGGCAATTGCAAATCTTAATTAGGAAATCGGGAGCTCGTGAATCGCTGTTATGGGACGGGTCTCCCACTTCGCAAGTTTTCGCTACAGACGAGTACCCTTTCTCGGATACAGAAGTTGTTCTTATGCATCAGAGAGACGGCAGAGACCGGACCGATGCTATATCTGACAGCTCGTTAGAAAGAAATGGCAGAAAGAAGAAAAAGAAATCAAAATCCGGACTAAAAAGTAGGTGACTCAGTATTGTTGTCTGATTTCTTGCAATTGGAAATAACCTATGTATTCGGTATATTTTAAATCACTCATAAGTATACATGTACAAAATAATGTGCGTCATGTCGTAAAGGTTGTGTGATGATTGTTCGGTATTCTAGGTTTCTTCTCCAAACTGAAGAGCAAGTTCGGGAAAAAGGACAAAAAGAAAGCTGAATCTGCAACTGCTTCAAGAAATTCTCATAAACATCCTGTTATTACTTCGGGTCCCACGAGAGAAATGACACTTGATCTACATGTCAGCGTGTACCCTAAGTATGATGACGGGAAAGATGCTGTTTTCCGACCACGAGTGGCCCAAGAGCAGAGGAGTTCTAGCGTAAAGTTACGACGGAGGACACTGAGAATGTCCACGACAGATGACATTAAACCGGCCAAGTGCCCGGATCTGGCGAGCATGGAGGACTGGACTAGTGATAGCTTTCTCAGTCGCTCTCCACCCCGCCCTCCCCCTCCTCTTCCATCGTCCCCGCCTCCGCCGTGGCCTCCACCACTGTCCGATACCACCATAGGCGTACTCTGCCCTTCGGTGCTGCCTCTGAACCCCCCTCTGCTGCCTTCATCTCCACCACCTGCCGTACTCTCACCATCTCTGGGCGACTCACACTTCCCATTTAACCCGCCCATGCCTACATCTCCACCTCCTCTCTTGCCTCCTCCACCGCTAGGCGACACACAGTTCTCGTTTAACACGACCACGTGCTCTGCCCCGCCCCTACCGCCATCTCCTCCGCCCATCGTTGTGGGCATCAACCATTCATCTATCGAGTCGTACATAGAGCCCACACCTCTTGTGAGACTATTGGACAACGATGATGATACATCGGACGATGGCAGTGATTATGAGAAAATAGACCCAAACGCTTATAGAGGAGTTTACCGTCGTGATGGTGATAACCTCAGACTGCCGTCAGGTTACTATGACAGGGTGTCGGATAGCGATGGCGATCGAAATGAGGTCGTGGGTGGTTATAGTTACGCGACGGCAGAGGGCACTGCTGGCAATAGACGCAGGAGATCGAAACGGCGCTCAAGGGCAAGGCCATTTCCCCCTAATCTGCCACCATTATCAGGCCAACTTAATAGAGAGATTGTGGTAACGTTGCGATCGCGAGAGCACGGGGCATCATGGAATAAGAAAAAAACTTTACCAACTTCGAAGGTAAAAATCAGTACACCAGATCCATTTGTCAGTGAACTTCAACTAAAATTAGAGGCGAGAAAGAAGAAATGCGATGAGCCTGACGAATTAGAACCAGACAAGTGTGTCGATATGGGTCACACAACATCTGCAAAGCAGGTTGGGCTGCAGGAGAAAGTAGAACAAGGTGCCGAATGTCCGGGTTCTGACTTGGAGGACATGGACGATCTGGATCTGAATGGCGTCATGAACAGAGGTCGGTATAATGATACTACTTCCAGGCGTGCCGGGTGCACAATGACATTTGCTGGAGGCACCAGGCGGAGAAGGCTCCTCTCGGATCACCGCGTTGTGCCGGAGCCGCCAAGGACAAGGGTTCCTCTGAGGTTGGATACGATAGGGCCCCGATCTGGCTTTCAGACCCTGCCGCATCCGCCTCGTCCTCCGAAACTCCACTCGGATGAGGTCAGATTTTATTTACCCTCGACGGACGATGATTGTGCACCGCAACGTCCACCGGGGCGTCATACTTTACGCGGGACTACGAGTAGAGCCGACGGTTATACTACTGACACTGTGAGTAGGTACAGAGAGCCGCCGATACCAGACAAACCTCTGCCACCTACACCGCCATCTTCATTGGGTGAAGCCAACGATTCCGAGCAGTCGGATAAGACATGACCTTTATTAACCATATTACATTTAAATTATACAAAGCTCAATATTGCTATTGATTGAAGGAAGTTTATTAATATCGCTTTTGAGGTGCAGGAATATTTGCGTATGTGTCTTAGTAGATTATTATTTAACAATTTCCTTAATTTAAAGCATTTCGTGGACGAGGACGATGTTGACATTTTGATAAGAGTATACACAATATAACGAACAATATAAGGATATGTTATTATGCAAATTTGAATATTCCCTGTTAAGTGCAATGATCAAATTGCCGTAGTCGTATTAGTTAATTGGTATACATTTTGTTGTGTCTAAAGGTGGACATTCTCCCACCCTTACATACAGTTTAAGTTGCCGATGAATTTATTTTCTTTTTGTAAATAATTTATACTAATATGTTGTTGTACATATTTCACTAATTTTTTAATTTGAATACATCACAAATATTCTTTTTCATACACATATTCATAATTGCTTTTTATAGAAAGCTTCGGTGGGGAAACCTACCTCAAGCTGATTGAAAGCAACGTTATTTTTCACGAGTTTGACCTACAGGTATAAATCGCGTATGTGTGGCCTCCGACTTGATAATTGCGTCGATTAATAGTGGAATCCTTCCACCAGTTGTAAGATTGGTGGACTGTCCTGTTCATCCTTGTGGCGGAATATCTCCGCAACTTCATCCATGGACATCGGGGTAGGCGCTGCGCTTGCGGGCATTAGGTCTAATTCAACTGCAATTCAGGAATGAAATGAGTATCACAGATTTAAAATAATGAAAGGGTGCATGGTATTAAATGCGATTTCGTGCTACTTACGTCTTCTCCCTACATGTCTGCTGGACTCCTCTGCCTCTGAGATCGTCGGAGAGGGTGGGGCATCTATCACCGTGATGGAGACTTCCTTGAAGGATTCGTCACTGGTGGATGTACCCTCCGAGTTGGGGTCTAACGTGGATAGAAACCAGGCGTTTGGAGCAGAGGCCACGTTTTTGTTTCTCATACTTCGAGGAATGGTGGTGGCCTGTGTTCCAAGTAACCAGTATGTGGTCTGCGTGCCTTCACTCTGTGAATTGATCATGATACTTATAAGCAAGTGTTTCAAAAACGGAAATGAAAAGCATACTCTATAAACTTGAGTTATCGATAGCATTTAATCTAACTACAGTAGGATGTGAGATTGTGGTAGCTCTATTGAAGTAGCTGTGTAATACAGTGTGAGAAATGGTGGTAACATATTAACATAACTTATTAACTGAGATACGTACGTCTAAATTGATCTTCCCACGACAAACCATTTTAAAGCCACCGTCGGCGTCTAATAAGTTATGGGTGTCGCTGCTGATATGGATCTTGGCGCCGATACCAGTGGATTGCATCCTGGCTGCCTTTTCCACGGTCGCCCCGAGGAGAGAGTATCGCGGGAGCTTAGAGCGAACTATCCCTGCGACGACCGGTCCGGTGTGCAGTCCGATTCTCATCTTAAACCTGTCTCCGGATGGTGATGGAGGTATCACTATGTTATCTAGCAGTTCCAAAGCCATTGTTGCTAGTTCACACGCATGGTTGTTGCCATTCTTTGAGGAAAGCCCTGGTTAAAGAAAAGAGGTCGAATGTACACGGCAATTAAGAAACATTAGGTAACTTAGAGGCTGGTGATTGACTCTTGGGTAAGTTCACTTACATCACGCCATTACGTTTGTGGAAGCTATAAGAGTTTAGAGAATAAAGATGTTAACCCCTAACCCTTCCCTTTACCTTTGATGTTAACTCACCACAATTTTGCAGTACAGGTAATGCGTAGTACGACTTCTGTATATATCATTAATACTATTTTGAGCTCTGTCATCTTAATTCTATGATATGATAGATAGATGATACGCACCTGACGCGAGCATGTAGTAATCACCCATGGATTCGAGCTTGTAAACGTCATACTGATCAATCCGATGATCCATCTGATCGTACAAGTTATTGAGGCTCGCCACCAGCTCCTTGGGATGCGCCTGGGAGAACGCGTCGGTCAGCCCGACCAGATCGCTGCAGAAGAGGGTGACTGACCTGTAATACTTGGCCCTGTCGGCCGAACCCTCCTTCAGCTCCTTGGCCACCTGCATGGGTAACATCTGATGCAGGAGCGTGTCAGTTTTGGCGCGCTCTCGGCCGAGCTGCTTTGTCTTGTGCGCCAGGGTGATGGCGTAGCTCTGAATGTTCGAGGTGGTCCTCTGTAATGCCTGGATCAGGAGGGGCACCATGCCGACTACCACTACCACTAGTAGTATAGATATCACCAGGGTAACGACAGTGCCTCCCTGTTTGTCGTTCACCAGTCCGAGAATGTCGTCGGCCAGCTCCGTCTGAATGTTGAAGATGATGTCGAGAAATGACGTCATATTGTCGAACCAGTACCGAGCCTCGGCGAGCGATGGATGCGTCATGTTCTGATACTGGATGTGGTGGCGGAAGTTGTCGATGGTCTTGCTGAGATTCTGTCCGGAAATCATCGCCATGTCGTAATGATGAATGGGTTTGACGAGTTTCGAGAAGTTCTGCGCGCGTTTGAAAGAGTGTCGGAAGAGGTTGAGGCCCTCGTTGTACCACTCATAGGTGCCTTTGTGCACGAAGCCACCCTTGGAGAAGAAGTAGACGCCTAGGGCTCTCTCCACTCCCAGATAAAGCCGAGCGAATATGATTTTCTGATAGGCGACGAGCGTTTTCCACATGTTACTATATCTGGACTCGTCTAAGATGTGATAGAGCCAGTTGTGGAATACTTGGATGATGCCGTTGTAGAAATAAATCTCGTCGAAGACGGTGTAGTGGCCCAGGTCCAGCATATTTCTGTGTTCCGTCAGGTGGCGTATGAACGCCTTACGCGATCTCACGTACTCTTTAGTGTTGGCCTCCAGCTCCTGCGGCCACATGGACAGCCGGTAGATGTAGTCGTTCGTCTCCAGGTACTGTTTGAGGAGGAATGTTTTCGTGGCGGGACCGATGTTGCTAAGGTACAGGACGCTTTGATCGCGCTCCAGCTGCAGCATCCTTAACACTTCGCCGAGCTCCACGCTGAACATGATGATGCCTCTGGTCTGGTGATGCGAAAAGAAACATGGGGTTTATTACATCAAACATTACTTCCAACGCATTGAGTTGTTTCTTTATTCGGACTTCATATACATTATAAACTCGGGGACTTTTATTATAGGACTATTCAATTAATAAGTTATTAAGACTATAAAAATTATAGTATAATGTCTATATTTTCACCGATCGTGTCATCGCGATATACAATTAAATTGTCATCGGGCTATATAATTAAATTTGATATGGTTGTAAATAAAGCATCATTTCGGGGCACTTGAGACGTTCATCATGTTTTTTCACGTTAAATTCCATTTGTTTCTGCACAGATTACGTACAATGATACCTTGTAGGTGAACTTTAACCTTTGTCTTAATGGGGGTAAATTGCAATAATAATCAGCATTCTTGCGCGACTGATTAGCTGCCTACATACCGCTTCGGTGTTCCTGTTTATCAGAACCGTTTCCGCGACGAAATAACTGCTGATTATCAACAAGGCAATCATTGGCGCTAACAAAAGACTCATCACTTTTGCTATCTGACGGCGTTTTCCAGCCTCCGTGATCGGTTCCCCCTGGCAACATCCTGGAATGGAGATAGCAAAACTGGATATGACCAGACATTCGCACAGTTAAGACGAACAGTGTAACTTCGCCGGGCAAGTCCTGTTGATCGAAATTGATTATTAACCTAATTGATGATAGATTAATACATAACAGAGAGCAATTGACATAAGAGAGAGCTAGTGCTGACATTATGATGAATTGAGGCAAACCTGATTTTCTTAACCATCACGGTGTGTGCATATGCATTTCATTTTAAACTCTACAACGATTTTACTCATACATTGTTTCTATACGCTTCTGAAATTTATTTATTGGTATCAACAGAATCTTTATGCATATAATGTACAACTTTTATGACATCGAGCACTTGAACAGAATTAAATACCACATGAGTAAAATACAAATACGACATCATATATCATAGCAAAAATACAGCAGAGCGCAACTCCGCGCAATGTATTAAAAAAACTCTGCAACCCGATTAGCCCACCCCATATGGTGCACCAGCACCTCTCAAATCCACCAAAAATAATCAACTCTCCAGGGTTCGAGGTATACCTCACCCACCGAGGTAATTTAATGGTTAACACCCTGTTCCCCAATTAAGGCGAGGGCACCCCCCCCCCCCCAAGCCACCCTCACCCCATCAACAACCTCTTTTAAGAACACATCCCGTGTTCTGAACACACCTGATGAGGCCCCCCGAGGCCGAAACCGCTAAGTTGCAACACCCACCCGGGTCCTGTACGTCATTTATGACACATGTTCCTAGGACACATCAACGTGACGTCACAGTTACACGCCTGCCACCAGGCGCCTAGCAACCTGGTTACCGTTGTCATGATGGCTAACCACCACATTGGGCATTCAAGCTCAAACCATTGAGCTGAGCGGTCATGTTTTTAGCCCAAGGTTAATAATCCCCCCTGCTCTCTCCCGTTGTTAACCTTTCTCAGGAAAACTTTTGTTCCATTCATTATAAGAACTAGTCAGGTAGCATTGCAACCGGAAATATTCATACTGGATAAAAACTTTTCAATGAGTTATTTCAATATCTAAATGTAGATATACATGTTGGAAAGACCGCCTATACTCATGTTTCACATCACAAACACTTTCTGCATGTTATCAGTAGACTGCAGCATCGTTTTAGTTAAACCATGTATATATATGGTTTCTTCCTGCAGTCGCATGTCATCTGTTTTACTCCCACTAAATCAGGGTGCTACTAATGATTCCGTTTTTATAATGTTGAGAAGCTTGTTGTTTGCTCCCCGGGCGTCCTGCAGTTTATTCTTTGGTCGTATGATATATTTCGATATATTACTTCAAGACCAAGCTCCATATTCATATAAGCATTGAGAACTGTCTGATGATTCTGTTCATTCAAGTTAGCTTCTGATTTTTTATTAAGATTTATGTTGTGGACAGTTATTGTATTTGTGTATCATCGTATCATATCACTGCTTATATTATGGACCATGCTTTATGTTGTTACACATTGAAAGTAACAGAACGGCAATTATGTTAACCCACTTAGTAAACGTAGAGTAAATGCGTGTGTAAATGGCATACACCAGTTTTGCACGATCATTGTTCAATTATAAATGGCAACACATTATTACAATAAACAGATTTGATGATAAGAGTTATTCATTAAGCCATACAATTGTTGTCATCCATTGCTTGTTTGAACCATGGGGAAATTACCATGTGACATCACAGGATACAGTGCTCCAATTGGTCAGGATTGTAACACTTCCTTAATTTATTGACTTGCATATTAAAGTTTCCGGCGTTTCCATATTCATTTCTATTATCTAATTTCAAAACAGTTTCGATTATTATGTAAAAGAGCTACATGTACGTGTGGATGTGGGATCTACAAACTGCAGGTCATCAGATGACCTATGCATGCAGTTAAGCATTTTATTACATGCATGCCGCATTCAAATGTTTAATGTTTAAAGACAGCTGCCCAAAAGACCTGACTGCCACTTTCTCATTTTATATTTCATAGGTTGGCTGCCGCTTACAAATGCCACATGTTAAATTGATGTTTATCGCTATCACATTCTGTATATTATATGTTGACTGCTGAATCACTATGGTCCTAGATGTACTATACAAAATATAGATTGTTTTACCTACAATCGCATGCCAATTGATACACCGCCATGAAACCTAGAAGCTGTTATTGATGCAGCTTTGTCAATTGGTTGCTGGATGGCTGTAATTTATTATTAGTAATGGATATGATAATAAAAGTTATACAAAGGTCGAAACATGTTCTCCTTGATGATGTTTCCATGTGACAACCCTGATACTAACTGTAGCCTCTGTGATCAGGGATGGACACATCTTGATAATCATCTTTCAAGATAGGAATTCGTTTTTCACTAAACATATGTTGGTTTAGGAGATCGAAGGAGACACAATCAGAGATTATTCAAATTAATGTCCAAAACTGACCTGGAGGTGGTCAAATGTTGTCAAGGGTAATTAATAAAATCAACACCTAAATGCATAGGATTTTTAGCACATTTTTGCCAGCACCAACCTCCATTTGGAACCAATACTTAGCAATAGGCAGCACCAATTCCTATATTGAACCATTACTTAGCCAAAGGCCTCACCAACTCCTATTTGGAACCATTACTTAGCGATAAGCAGCACCAAATCCTATTTGGAACTATTACTTAGCGATAAGCAGCACCAACTCCTATTTGGAACCATTATTAAGCCATAGGCCTCACCAACTCCTATTTGGAACCATTACTTAGCGATCAGCAGCACCAGATCCTATTTGGAACCATTACTTAGCGATAAGTAGCACCAACTCCTATTTGGAACTATTATTTAGCGATAAGCAGCACCAAATCCTATTTGGAACCATTACTTAGCGATAGGCAGCACCAACTCATATTTGGAACCATTACTTAGCGATAGGCAGCACCAACTCATATTTGGAACCATTACTTAGCGATAGGCAGCATCAACTCCAACTTGGAACCATTACTAAGCCATAGGCCTCACCAACTCCTATTTGGAACCATTATTTAGCGATAAGCAGCACCAAATCCTATTTGGAACCATTACTTAGCGATAAGCAGCACCAACTCCTATTTGGAACCATTATTTAGCGATAAGCAGCACCAAATCCTTTTTGGAACCATTACTTAGCGATAGGCAGCAAGAATTCCAACTTGGAACCATTACTTAGCGAAAGGCAGCACCAACTCCAACTTGGAACCATTACTTAGCCATAGGCAGCACCAACTCCTATTAGGAATTATTATTTAGCAATAGACAGCACCAACCTTTATTTGAACCATTACAAAGCTTAGGCCAGCACTAATCCCCTTTTTTCACCGGTACTTTGCCTTAGCCAACACCAGCCCCTATCTGAAACTGGTATTTTGCTTCAGCCAACACCACTCCATTTTCGAAGCGATAATTAACTTCAGCCAGCACCAATCCGTATTTAGAGTGTGTACTTAGCCTCGGTCAGCATTAGAACTTTCTAATAATACATTGTCGTACTGTGATAGAACATAATTAACAAATCTCACTGCAACTACATGAACAGATGCCTATATTGGAATCAACACCTATGTTCGGTAACTCAAAAAAACATTTTTGATAAATCATTAATATGGTAAAGTTTGACTATCTTGAATTTCAGAATAAAATCAAATGATTATTTCATTGTTTCAGACTGGGAAAGAAATTGAAAAGATTATGAATACATAATTAATTGTAATGTTTATTTGTATAATTTCCGATAAACTTGATCCCAATGATTCTGATTGTTGACAGTCTATTGCTTGTTTATTACCATGAAATAATTAATACATTTATCTAGATAAGAACAAGGTATCTGAACAAGGTGCGCATGATAATGTTATATTGATATGTTAAATAAAATGAAAAGTTGCTTCTTTCGTCATGAATCTTCAAGAGTAAATTGATTTCAGTAAACAGAAAATTCACTGTTATATGTCTACGTTAAATGATAATCTATTCTGCAGCACTTGTTTCACTAAGTAATTTGTGCATTTTCTCAGTCTGTTCTTTTCCAAATGAAATTTCTGTTTGCAGATGTTACGACATTTATGATCCAGCTTCTTTAAAAACGACTTCATCATCAGAGATTCTGCAGGCGTCATCATCAATAAAACCAAGCAACTGGTCAGCAGGAGCATCAGCATAGGCACCTGATAAATAATGTATCATCATGGTTATTGTCAGTTAGTCGCCAATGGTATTCTGTAGCGTTTGTGATGTGGTGAAATTAATTCAAACTGCTACTAAAATACTAACATATTATCTTCGTTTTCAACATCAATCTTAAAAGTTTCTAGACTAACTTAATATTAGCGAATTAATAATCATCACATGTTTACTCAAGAAATCATTTAGCAAAGCCATGCAACCTGTTCTCTCGAACAAATTAAGCCAGGTTATAAACATTCATACCCTCGATGCCAGCTAGTATATGAATACAATTCTAAATGCAAACCTTCATTTTCGAATGGAGAGAACAGTTGAATGGAAGGAACCACTACAAAGTCAGCTAGGTAGCAGGCACGTCTTTCGTTGCTGGGGTCCAACAATTTAAACGTCTGAATCGAACAGGTTTCACATTTATATGACTTTAAATTAATTTTAAACAAGGCTATTATTTTATTGACTTCAAATTGTAAAAGCGCCCATTGGTTGAAATATGCCTAATACGTTGACTGAGTGAATGTTATTGACACCCATTCGTGATCTGGACGTCAGACCATAATGGACATTTGCCGCAGTTGCATCGTCATGGATTCAGTTAATTGCGCCCCATTTTCAAGAATTGTAATACCTCCATGAGAAAATTGGCTTGAAAATTATGGTCATGAATGTCTATCATGGCTCCAGGTTTTATCTATGAGTCATATTGTTACACATTGCTAATGATTGAGCGTCAATTATTTCGCACACTTGACACCAGTTAGAGTATGTGAGTACGCACATGCATGATATGTTAGTAGGGTGAATGGTGCCATTATCTTAAGTGCAACCATTATTTAAATTAGATTGATTAGAAAATGGGTGTTATTCAAAGGTCGGGAACGTAAGACCAAGCAATAAACTTAGAAGTGAATGGCCTTAAGTAAGAGCAAGGCTCATGGCCCATGGCAAAATCCAGCCAAATCCACTCTGCCGTTTTGCCAGGGGGTTTTGCCAGAGTAGTACGGTTTTCCCTATATCAATACATGGCACTACTC
>JAXGGS010762755.1:5821-27801 GCA_035585475.1 Armandia brevis
CGGTAATTATTCTCAGCAAGTTCTTCGAAAATTGTTGCCCCTTGTTTTCTTGCAGTTTTTAAATCCTTTGATTGTGCAAAGTATTTGCTCACCCGGCCTTAAAATGAATAACCAGTCTGCTTTGATATTTAACTTCCAGTACCGTTTGAGACCCTATGAAAAAATATGTACTTTATGATATAATGTATAAACCAATTTTTTCTCAATCAGAAACCTGTATCTTAAGACGGCTTCAACTAACGTATAGATTAAGTTAAGCATATCAGTTTATTTAGGGCTACATTATCCTCATCATCTGAAGCTAACCAGTTGTTTGTGGTCATCAGCATCGTCACTTGAAGATGAATCTCATTCGGTGCGGTTTGTGGACTTTTTTTGTTTTCAGGGAATAATTCCAGAGAGCGCCACCGCCCAGGTGAAAGAACTGTTCGTACCTCAATCTCGAATTGACTCGGCGAGAAGTGAGGCCGAAACTTTGCCCAACTTTGAGATCACCAAGGTCAGTTAGACCTAGTGTCTGCGTGTTAACTAAATACTTACCCGTTTGATTTTTTAATTTCATCACCAAGGGTGTTTTGCCAAAAAGCGCATCCAACGTTGTTAAGGAGCTCCTTGTTCCCGAAAAACTGCGAGCTGAGGCTATTAAGGAGGCAGAAACTCTGCCAAGTATTGAAATAACCAAGGTTTGTAACACCGAGCACATCTTGTACAGGGCCACACTGGTGAAATGTAACTAGACAAATGTCAGCAGGGCAATCATAGAAACTACTAGCATGTTCTAGAAAATAAATCTGGTATTTAAGTAGTCCTAGAATGTATGTGATGCATGCTTTAAGTACAATGTAATTCAAGTTACTGTATCAAGTATAATATGACTATTTGCAAGAAGTAGAATACATAGTTTAGACTTAGATTTCATTAGTGTGGCCGATACTGAAGTGAAATGCACGGTTAGTTTTATCACCAACTAACTACTCCGCTGGACACGCTCTCTCTAGTAACTATTAGCAACCTAGCTGGTTTTCTCCTTCCACTGTGTGGCTTCTGAATTCTGCTTCAAAGGACAATACACTCCAAGATGGAAGGAAACTGGAAAGTTCAGTCTCTTTAACAAAACATTCCTTAAAACAAACATCTATTTGATGGAAAATCCTTGTAATCTCATTCTTTACTTCTCTATTTCTATACCTCATTTTTCAACTCTTCAACTGACACGAATGAACAAAACATTTGTTCTTTTGAAGGAAATGTCTGCATACTATGTGAGGCATTATACACGAGACATGGACCCCTAGTAGATTAATATCCGAACGCTAGGATGCGTCACCTGACTCCTTACGTAATTATATTATAACAAACGAGAAGCCGGCCACAAACAAATCCTCATACTTGTAAATGATGTAAATCCCCCATCATTCCCCGGCAGCCTGTTTACCGGGCGCCATTAGCAACGGTGAGGGAATGGGGATTGACATATTTGCCTACCTTCTCCACCCGGCTCATGTACTCGGGTACTCTACGGGGATAATGATTGTCTATGGCCGCATCCTAATGGGCGTTTGATTAGAACAAAGGATTGCTGCTCGGCTGAAAATGGCCTCGCATGGGCCGCGCCGGTGCTCCGTAATCTCGGTGCCTTATACGATGATAAATTCCGCATGATGATCCGGGCTGTCACAATATGTACAGCCTCCGCTTCCTTATTCTACCAATTCGTTCATCAAAGACGTGGAGGTTTACTGTAATAACCCGGGCCTACACGCGAGGTCCTCTGGTTGCTGGCTAATTACAAACCATCAGCGTCCGCAGCCGAGGGGTAATTCACCCGAGAGTCTGTTTGCCATTCGCCGCACGTTCCTGCCTCGCCACACGCCGATGGACAGTCGCATTCGTGGGCGCTCGTGGAAGATGCAAGAGGCCGCGTGCACGGTGGCATTTCAGAAATTAACTTTGTCAAAGAAATGTGGTGTGATAGTGGCCATTATCCGCCCGTGCGTCCTTCAGCCGGCGCTCCTCCTCAGCAACCACAATGACGGGGGAAGTCATCAATACTCTCCCTAGTCGATAAGACAGGCGAGGCTCGGGCATCAGACATGTGAACAAAGCATAAATCTGCATTCACGTCATCATGAACTACGTCATTGTTCACGTTGACAGATAATCCTCATTACATCGCACTAAAGAACCGAGCGGCGCTAATCGAATCGATTTTATCCATTCTGTCAGGACATCTCTTCGATATTGTGCTTAGCCTCTTCCATTTCATTACGCTCTGTAATTTTAATCTTATTGAACAGTAGGATGGTTTCGGGTTGAACTAAGGTTAATTAAAAAGCAATTGGAATCGTAAAATCTAGTCTTATTATATAGAGAATTCATCAAGTATCGATTACTAAACTACAGTATTGGTGAAAATCCCTTTACTTTTGTCTTACAAGTCACCTTGAATGACCTTAGTCCTTTTTTATTTTTACAGCTTGACCTACAGTGGGTGCAGGTTCTGTCTGAGGGCTGGGCCACCCCACTCACTGGATTCATGAGAGAGAAAGACTTTCTCCAGTGTCAGCACTTTGGCTGCCTTATTGATGGTAAGCGACGCCTGCAGATATTACATTACACCTTATTATACAACACTGGCCAAACAGACGCGAGTCATTTAATCCGGCTATCGATTTTCCGTTAGCTCCCATATGGAACCCATTGCCTTAAGTAAAAGCCACGAAGAGTAGTATTCAATTTCTCTTTAATTCATCAGGTGGCGTCACCAACCAGTCGATCCCGATCGTGCTACCCGTGCACACCCCAGACAAGGAACGATTGGAGAGCTGCGCCGCTTTCGCGCTGAGCTATGAGGGAAAGAAGGTTGCTATCCTGCGTACACCAGAGTTTTATGACCACAGGAAGGAGGAGAGATGCAGCAGACAGTTCGGAACAAGCAACACTGGACATCCATACGTCAAGGTGAGATTTACATCTTTGTTTTCACCAGCCGAACATTATGGTTTAGAGCTCTAAAAGAACCTTTTATCATGAAGAACCTTTAACCCAATCCGCGAAGCAAAGCAAATGTAAAAGAAGGAGTGTCTAGTGCTTACATGAATTGTCCGGAGGATTACCTATATCAAAGTCGGGAATCCAATTCTTTATTGTCGTCTAACGCTCGCATATTATTTGCAGATGATTTATGATAGTGGAGACTGGCTGTGTGGTGGAGATCTAGAGGTACTGGACAGAATCCGCTGGAATGATGGATTAGATGACTACAGGCTCACACCAAACGAGCTCCGTCAGAGATTCAGACAGCTCAATGTAAGTCCCCAATATTTCATTACTCCAAAATACTTGATGTGCGAAAACATATTCTTAGCTTTTCGATTGCATACAAATGCAATATTATATATTTAACCCATTTTTCGGTAGCGTGCTATTAAAATCTAAATACTCTTTTAAGTACGTGTGTAGATTGATCATTAATCAATCGTCGTTTTTATTCCTTCAGGCTGATGCTGTATTTGCATTCCAACTGAGGAACCCAGTGCATAACGGACACGCCCTGCTGATGCAGGACACACACCGTCGTCTTAAGGAGCGCGGTTACAAGAACCCAGTCCTGCTTCTCCATCCCCTCGGCGGCTGGACCAAAGACGACGACGTGCCACTCTCATGGAGAATCAAGCAGCACAAAGCCATCCTCGAGGAGCGAGTGCTCGACCCAGACGCAACTGTCATGGCCATCTTCCCATCTCCAATGATGTACGCAGGACCAACAGAGGTACAATGGCACGCCAAGGCCAGAATGGCTACTGGGGCAAACTTCTACATCGTGGGCAGGGATCCAGCTGGCATGCCCCACCCAGAAACCAAGCAGGACATATACAACGCTACCCATGGTGCCAAGGTGAGTCATCCCGCCTCCCCTTTCTGTCGCTTGAATATTACTTTCAAATACTTATATCTTTTATGAGGACTTTTGATGGTGTGTGGCTGATTTACCAAACACTAATACCTTCAATTGAAAATCCCCCTTTTTGTGTTCTTCTTGTGTCTGTTTATGTTATGCCATTTGGTACAATTAGTGATACAAAATTCCGTCCTAGTTGTGATGGTCAATGATGACTAGAGCTATACTTTCAAGTACAGTCTTAGTACTGGCCTGTCATCAAAAGCCTTCAGCTCTCTAGTTCTGATCTGCTTATTGCGGCAACTCTTTTAGAGTTTCCTGCTGTGAATTCCATCTTGTTCACCACTAGGTGGAATCACAAAGAGCAGAATCACTGTCAACACCCTGCAAAAATTGTCAGAAAACTGACGTACCAAATGGCATAGATCGACAGAATTATACTAGTATAGTCCACACAATTGACAAAGTGAGCAAATATCTCTCAGCGCTCAACTTCGAAATAAATCCCAACACCTGAACCAAATAATGGCTAATATATGTGGTTGTATATTTTAGGTCCTGACAATGGCTCCAGGTCTTACCCAGCTAGAAATCGTTCCATTCAGAGTAGCTGCCTACAACAACAAGAAAAAGGCTATGGACTTCTACGACCCCGAGAAGAAGGACGACTTCCTCTTCATCTCTGGCACCAAGATGCGTGGTCTGGCCCGTGCCGGTGACACCCCACCAGACGGTTTCATGGCACCAACTGCCTGGAAGGTCCTCTGCGATTACTACCAGTCAATCGCCAAGAAATAAGCTATACTACTCCAACCGCATAGCGACGCAGCTCAACTGAATCAGCGAAACATGTTCATAATTCTTCATACGAGTTTGATAGCCGTTGAGTTGTCATAATCTATTCCAAATTTGCATAATTTATCTACATCGTCGATCATTCAGCTGTCATATTCGAGAAACTCTATCGTCATCTCTGGGAACCTGTCTCAATCAATCTATGGTAAACTTGATAGTGATAGATTCAACTTATTCATATGGGATATAAATTTACTGAGGTAACCGTTATTTGTTACACCTTAGCGATGTATGTCTGCAACAGAACTCTAGTTTTGTGATAAGTAGTAACTATCGAGTAGTTTTAAAGCTGACAATGGCAATTCTGTGTATGTAGGAACATCGTCTCTGTCACTTTTCGTATTGTGTTGATATGTGTATTGTGCTGATATGAAGCGATATTCCTAGGACTTAATCGTGTTTTAGCAACGTAAATGGGAACAATATATGTTACTTAGCTTACGTGTCTAACTGCCATAAACGTGAACAAAAACATGTGCTTGTGGACTTTTCTAAATGCAGTCTATGTTCAGATATAAATTTAGGTATACATTTATATCATTTGCCAATCAATAGGAAATCGAATATTTACACTTGAATATAATATTGACTTGTGATAGAATGTAAGATATGTAGGTAAATGAGCACTTCGTGCATTCACGTATCTGTCTTTAGTAAATCCCAGTGATGTTCGCACTATTCACGTCTGTAGAGTTGTCTTTTTCTACTAGTTAATTGTCTATGACGATTGACTACGAACCTTTTAACTTCGCGTCATATGAAGGAACCCAGAACGAAACAGCGTCAATGGCATATGTACTATTTACAAGTACGAAAACATGTACATCGAATATCATGTTAAACTCCTGAGTCAAACTGCTTCAATCTACGATTTCATGTGATTGGCACAATTTCACAGTAAGCTTTAAATAGACGACCGTTTAAACCAGGTGGTCATTTTCAGCGTTTTACAATGTTAAGTTGTCGTGTAATGTTCTTTTCATCCGCTTTTGTCATTGTTAGTTGTCGTTAAGGTATGTGTAAACTTACCATGTGAAGACAATCATGTTCCTCTATATTCAAAATTTTCTTACGTTTGGCACCGATTGATATTTTCCTCTGGCAGTATTGTAGCAGTACATGTAGCGTCAATAGATGATTATTACCGGTCCTCATTAGGTGTATGCTGGCCATGCTTCTGATATTTGTTTAATGGACTTAATGAAAAGAACGAAAGTTTTGTTGGTAATATTATTAGGTAGTAATCGCTTTCATCAATTTGTTATCTCGTTAAAAAGATGGAAGTTCAAAATTATGTTTGAACAATGTGTTCTATTGCGGTATTTAAAAGATCTCGCCGCATAAGACCAGATGTATTGAATGCGACATTGATCTGCTAAAAGGAACTATCAAGATATTGCCAGAAATCTCCTGGACTTTTCTTTCTTGATATCACAGTTGGATAAATCATTTAAAATTTTGTGTTCAATTTACCTATGTAATAAGAGCTCTAGATTGCCTTGATAAAACGAGCGAAGTATACTGTTTAAAAAATGTAAAAGATATTGTATCTGGGCTGGTATAGGACAAGGTTAATTAATGTCGTAGAAAATAAAAGCAATATCATCATGAACCTCATACTGTTTCATTCTGTTTTCTTCTCTACATACATGTTTATGCAAGAACGACTTAAAAATCTTCGGAAGGATATAATAATTATAACTCAATTTGTCGATATTTATATCGATATTAATGGAAGTACATGTACACGATAACGTTCATTCGAGCTGTTCAAACATATCTCGGCAGGTGTGCTCCATAGCTATGTATAGGAAGTAGTGATACACAATGCTGAATGCTACATTGTCTGATACCACTTATAATAGATCACTACGATGACGCAAATCTCGGCATACTGACAGGACAAGTGCTGGGTATATGAGCAGGGCTCGAGTTTGCTCCGCTCTGTAACGCCGATAAGCAGGTTAAATATCAGTACTCCTTAGGAGAGGCTGTCATGTACAACACAAATGCATTGTACGTTGTAAACATACCAAGTAACCTGATTATTGGACAAGATGTTGGCTTACGAATTGGCCTGCGACACTTTTTGATAAGAGAAAGAGAAGTCTATGAATAATATAGAACATCATGTTTGAGGGCATCCATTTAGTAATAATTAATTAATAAGCTATGATTCGTTTGCATGCGAGCTTCGCTTCAGCAACGAACACCACTAGAAGTTTCACAAGTCGTACTCGTACGATGATATATCTGTGAATTTCGTGTCACACGTACTGGTATTACAATATCTAAATCCTTGTCCACAGCGGGAACCGGATTTGGCAACCAATTAACTGGGTATTATTTACCTGGTAATTCACTGAGTGAAAGATCGTATTGGTGGTCTCATATGCTCTCACACGTCTGAGTAACATTTCCCGTTAAATACCCTAAATGTTCATTATTATTACAAAAATGTATAGGCATTTGTATTCTGCGCTATCATAGATGCGTAAAATCCGGGCCAGCGTGTATTAAGTCTTATTATGTGATATTCGGGTGGTCATAAATTAAGACCTGGCTAGGTTACTCAAGGATGTGATATACGAGTCTAATTATTGGATGTATATTGTAATAGAGAGATACGGACACCATATGCAAGTTATCGCATTGTCTCCGCTTCAGGTCATACGGGAAACTATCACGTGCTTACGGCTCGAAAGATTAAAAACACACATAATTCGTTTCACAATGTTTTAGTATTTATATCTTAATAACTGAATGGTTACAAATACTACAAATTAATACAAGACGAAATGTATTGAACTTGCAATATGGAATCATTTGATATTAAAGCATACTGTTTGATAGGTTAATTTGGTGAGACCTGATTAGTTCAACATATCAATATCCCATAGTCAAAATAAAGATGTCGAATCAATGATGGTTTACGGTGAAATCACTTTGGTGGTGCGAGTCTGTACAATGTAAAGTGAATAAACTATCATGCATGGGTGTTGATACATTACATGTCAGGATCGATTGAGTACAATCTCAATATTAACATGGCTTATCTAAGACCAAGCGTCACCTTATCTTCCTACATAGAGGTTTAGCAAGTGGGAGAGGCGTTTTAATAAAGTCAGTAATACCTAGGCTTCTTATTAAAAGCTTAACATGCAGAAGATTATGCAGATTAATATATATAATTATACATACGCAGAGATCACAATATGGTTGATCCTATAGTTATGTCTACCTCAAGCGATTTTGGCTAAATTTTAAACTGCAGAGACTGGGTACTCAATGAATAATAGATGTATTCTAGTGTATATCATCTACTTTTACAAGGTATTTACAATGTGAAATAGCAAATTGATTGACACGTTAGATTATAATCAGTACCATGTTTTATCGCGTAGAAAAAGAGAAATGCATACAGGTTACGAAGAACCTTTGACAATTGTTTTAAGCTTGCATCAAATGCAGGAGCATGCGACAAACATAAATCGTTCAGACGTTTAGCACTACAACAGCGGCACTCTCAGAAGCAGCATCAATTGGCAATTTGATTAACCAGCGCACGGGTGTGCCACAGCACTAAAATAATATAATATTTGTAATGCACATTTTGAAAACCGATGGTAGAAAAATAGTTAAACTCTGTATTATTTTAAATAAAAACACCGGTAAGTATGCACAAAAACGATGGAATTTTCACATATCCAAATCAAGTGATGAAGAAGAGAATGCTTCATGTACACTAGAGGTAACATACTATACCCTCAAAAGAATTACATTAATTTCTTTACTGAGTTATACTGTACTATGCCAGAAATACCAAGATTAATAAATAATCAATGTGGCATTAGTTGACCGATTCGATCTATCTGGACTGAGATTGATTGAGCCTATTGTTTGTCCAATCACAACGAACATTTACCAGCTTTTGTCGAGCATGACTTTCCCCCAGTGCTGATTACAAGATCTTTCAGTAGTATATTGTCTGACGTTATTCGCAATTAATTACGGTATACAAAATTAAATATTGATTATCTATATCATAGATTCACGTAATAAAATACCAGAATACATTTGTAGCTTTATAACTTACAATGCGGTCAGTGTATTATACGATGTTGGTTAGTAGCAAGTGATAGAATATTATAGAATTGAATTCAAATTTAATAATTAAGCATTCGACTGCTGATCGGTTGTTTCTTCCATGGTCTCATCGATGGAGCCGTCATCACTACCCGGGGAAGAGGGGGCGAGGCTGCTCCTCATGCTCATAAACGATCGCGAGCTGACACGGGAGCTCCTGCTAGCACCGCTGGCCCTGTAAAAATCACAAAAACACAAGTTATTAAACAAGCACTTATAGTTCCAGACAAATATGCCAACAGGATGCAATTAAACCATTACTGCGACAGACTGATGTACAATTACACTGAATAAAACAGACATACGTGAAGGATAGATTTCCGCAACTCGTGACAAAGTTCAGTCGGTAATTAGATTAATAAGCAGCGGTTTATTTACCAGGCTAATGGTGCCATATCATTACAGACATTTAACTCAGTTTACACTCAAAGATGAAATGAAGTATGGCTGTATGTATACTTGAGTATGAAATTGTGTGGATATTTCTAGCTTAACTCTGAAGCCTGGGGCTGGGTACAGTAAACCTTGTGCTATTAAGATCAGAAGGATGCAATTAAGTCGTAACATCTGCCATACACATGTGATGAATAAAAAAGAATTATGCTTAAATAAATCAAACATATGCCCTGCTCAGGAATGGTGCGTAAGGTATTTGGGCTGTAGGTTAGTGAATATGTGTGAAGTAAAACATGCTTCTCTGAAATGCTTTTAACTCTGGTGTAAAATGACCCGACATTTATCACATCCTTGTTGATTAAATAACCTTAACGTGCAGGAATTATCATGCTCAAGTAACAACCCAGGAGTGACACATTTAAGGAAATAAAATTTAGGACGGATAATGCAACAAGATGCGATGAACCATCATGCAACATTTTAGCGGCGCGTACTTGTAATAACTAGTCGATAACGCCTAGCCAAAGTGATCTTACAAAGCACGTGCCTCATTAAATCAGTTATTTAGGGCATTTAAATGGAAGTTCTCTCGATTCCCAGCAGTGGTGCTGCATATTTTCCGGGTCAAATACACCAGGTAAAATGAATTCGTAACGAGAGCATGCACACGAAGTTGGTTTAAGGTTTGGGGTGAGCTTAAACAACACCCATTGACAAAGCGTAATCGAGTTTACACAGTGACGTAACCCAGTCTGCTCTAATACAATGGCTGATTTAGCACGTTTTACATGGCGTCAATTACTTGTCAAGCCAAAGGAATGCAGTACGTATAGATCGTACAGTACGTTTTTAATATTACTCTATTCTTAGTATTGAAGCTGGTGTAATTCGTTTCATGTGCCCCAGTCCTGCCACAGCGACTAGGGTAGCACAGTCGTAGTAACTGGATTATTTAATACGTCTATATGAGGAGAAATTACGACAAGTTATAGCCGCGTTATAGAGAGACTTGTAGAAGTACTTAACAAAGGGGACTAAATAAGTATTACTCTGACATTAGCCAGCTTAGATATCCAACTCACAAGAGCTTACGCGGCAGACTAGTGGCTGGGGAGAGCGAGTGGTTTACGCGAGTGGCAGACTTAACATGAGCTTAGTGTTTATGTCTGCGGTAAACAATTACATCTAAACTCGCTAATCAAAACAATCTACAACCCAGACTTGTCAGCATTAAACAAGTTCACGTAAATTCTGTAGGCTTTACCATTACATCAAAGATTAGAGCATACACACGAGCTCTACCGGTACGTGGGCATATATGTATTGCACACTTTGGATGATCGATCAATGATTTAACTTATATCAAAATGTGGAGAAGGTCATCTTTACTCGCGGTTTGCTCAGTTCAGTTTTTAAGCACCCTGTGCTGATCAGTTAGGCCACAAGTGGTTTGGCATGAAAAGTGCCACGGGGCACACCAAGCACGGGCGGGTCAAGGACACAAAACAATTTGGCGTCCCCTTCAAGTGGCAATAACGGTAACGTGGTCATTGCCTCGACAGGTTGGTGGCTTTCGGACAGGGCATGTTTAAATAGCCGGCTGCCACTAGTATCATTCACTGAATATCATATACGTGTTCGTGCTCTAATAAATATAAGGTGGTAAATCTGTCGGGCCAAGCTCTGATTAAATCCTTCCCAAGTGTCGTTGTTCTATAAATATCTACGAGTGACAGTGCTGTGCAGATATACTATGGTCTAACATTTGCCTGTAAGTTGTTATCCAGTTAGGCGACAAATTCCAAGCTTAATCTTGTCTCGAATTTTGTCGTGTCTTTTTAAACAAAGAACACTGAATAAAGACTTGCTTTGTTTTCTGTACATGCCCACAAAGAAGTGAGCTTACAAAACACTAGGCGTTGGTCTAACATTTCTAGATAAGCTTGAAACTTGCGGCCAGCTGATCAGCAAAGCACAAATATTTGATAAGCCGAAAAGTCATGTTTTAGACGACCTTAAAAAAATAGTGAGGGCTGTTAACCGTGGAATTCGTGATAACACAGGGTATTGGGTTTTGCTTATCAAATAGATCTACTTTGTAAATCACTACGCATTCAAGACTAGTACCATGGTTCATCAAAAGAAGGGATTATTACATCTTTCCCTCCGGGTGCCTATAACATTGATATAAAGTGTAAAAATTAGTATAGCACGGTGAATATAAAGACCAGGAACCAAAACCGAATTAAAACAGAACAATATTAAACCGTCGAAAAATGCGACAGGAAGTTAAGAAAATTCATACAAATGAACCAAATGTGGAACCAACCAAAAAACCATTTGAAGTAAAGACGTTCAAATAAATGTGTATCAGTTAAAGATGTTACTACATGTATGTACGTGCAATTCTTACCTTAGTTTGGACTTCATAGAATCATTTTCTCGCTGCAGGGCCTCGTTGCCCTCCATCTGATCGTCAAGTTCTCTCTGGATCTTACGTTTCTGAGCATTGATTCTCGTGCACTCCTCCTCAGCCTCGTCGAGCTGCCTCTTCAGAGCTTTCACACGTGAATTCACCTTGTCGACCTGAGAAAAGCAATTCAATTAGAACAATATCGTTTAAAATAACCACTTCTATTAAGTACGCACAAATCTTACACACTTTTGATAAAAATTATAATCTATTGAATATGCCAGTGCCCACTTAAAACACTAGATGGTGATGCAGAAAGCGATAATTGTATGTGAGAGAGAGAAAACTATTTTTATTTTCACTGAAGAAATAAGATATCTTGAGGAGTAAAAATAATACCTGTTCTTTGTACTGATCGGCGTGTCTCCTCTCATCCTCAGCTTGCATCAGTACCTCCTTCATTTTCTTCTCCATACGGCGGTTGCCACGTGACAGTGCCTGGCGTTCCTTAGCCTCAAGGTCGAGCTGTTCTTCCAGGTTAACCACCTTGCTCTCCAAGCTGGAAATGAGAGCCTTGGACCTGGTCTTCAATGTGCCCTCGAGCTCAGCCAGTTTGGCCTTCAGCTCCTTATTCTGTCTGTCGAGAGTGGCGCGGGCGTTGTCCATCTTCTGCGAATTGTTCTTCTCGGAGTTCAGCTCGGCTGTCATCTGGTCGACCTGAAGCATCGATTTCCTCAGTTTCTCAGCCATCATCTCGCCGCTGTTCTGTTCCTCTTCCAACTCGTCTTCAAGCTCGGAGATCCTGGCATCAAGACGTCTCTTCTCGTCAGCAGCGGCCGTCTTGCTGCTAGCACCATTTTCTAGCTCGTCACGCAGTTCGTCTCTTTCACCCTCAGCGGCCCGCCGAGCTCTCTCAGAGGCAGCAAGATCCTCGTGGAGTTGCAACAGCTCGGCTTCCAAGTTCTTAATCTTCTTCTCGTTGTCTTTCGCAGCCGCAACAGCCTCATCTCTGGCAATGTTGGAGTCTTCAACCTCACGTATAGCTTCCTTCATTTGAGCCTGCAGTTTTCTCAGTTGCTTGACACTGTCTTCCTTCATTTTATTTGCCATCTCGATCTGTTGTTCCATGTCCTTAAAGTCACCTTCAAGCTTCTTACGAGCATTCACAGCCGCGGATTTCTGTTTACGTTCCTCTTCAAGCTCAGTTTCCATTTCTCTTAGCTGTCTGATTAAGGCTCGCTTTTTCTCTTCGACTTGCTCCTCTTTAGCCTGCAGATCTCTGTCAAAGTTAGCCTTAATGGCTTGCATGTTGACCTCTAGTCTGAGCTTGGCGTCTTCAGTCGCCTGAAGCTCATCCTCAAGCTCCTCAATTTGGACTCGTTGTTCTTCGACTTGACTTTCCAGGTTTCTCTTAGCCTTCTCCAATTCGTGCACACTTTTGCCTACGTCATCCTTGGAAGACATCAGGTCGTCCAGCTCTCGTTGTTGTGTCGTGCGCATCCTGTCGAGCTCCTCGCAACGATCCTTCAGGTCGTCGAGTTCTCTTGTCTGGTTGAGTATTCTGGTTTCTTTTTCACGCACTTCTTTCTCGGCGTTATCGCGTTCCATGGCGAGCCTCTCTGATACAGCTTTCTCTTCGGCCAGGTTCTGGTCAAACTTTCTCTGTTTCTTCTCCATGGCCATGAACTGAGATCTCTGGCCTTCTAGCGCGATGTTTAAGTCATCAACCTCGGCTTGCAGTTTCTTCTTTGATTTGTTAAGTTTGTCGTTGTCCGAGACAGCCTGATCTAGCTGATTCTGTACAGCTTCTACTTCTTTCAGCATTTTCTTCCTGCCCTCATCAAAAGCCTCCTCGAGCGCAGACGTATCATCTAGACGTTTCTTGTATTCGATGAGTTGTGAGTTAAGCTGAGATACTTTATTTTCAGCGGCTTTTTTGGCTTCTTCCTCTTCATCAAGTTGATCCTTCAGATTGTCCAACTGATCTTCTGTCTGTCTGAGTCTGGACTGGAATGCCAATTTGGTTTTGCTTTCCTCTTGCAGAGCCTCCTGGGTGTCGGCCAGGTTTGATTCTAGGTGTGTACACTGTTTAGTAAGCGAGGCTACTTTGTTGTCAGCCTCTTCATACTGGGCGATGACATTCTCCACCTCGGCTTGAGTTTTATTTAATTTCTCTGATGTATCTCCTTTCGATCTTTCTAGCTCAGAGAGCCGAATAGCATATTCTTGTAATTGCTGATCAGTCTGCTTTCTCTTGCGTTCGGATTCTTGTTTGGCCGCAGCTAGCTGTTTAATTTCGTTAGACATTTCAGTAGTTTCTGATTCTAGGTTTTGTTTAGTTTTCTCTAATGCTGCCTTGGCTCTCTTGGCTTGGTCGAGTTGATCGTTTACTTCTTCGAGTTGTTGTATGTTCTTCTGTCTAATCTCCTGCACATGGGTCTCGTGTGATTTCAGCTCGTCGTCCATGTGCTTCTTAAGCTGAGTCACCTCATGCTCACGCTTGCCACGTAATTCTTGAACAGCAGCAGTGGTATCGAGCGAATCCTCGAGCTCGCTCTTCAGAGCTTCAAGCTCCTCGCCTAAATCACGCTTCTGCTTCTCTGCTTTGTTTCTGGCCTCCTTTTCGGCTTCCAAGTCTTCTTGTACCTCCTGGAGCTGATTCTCTGTCTCGCGTATCTGCTTAGTGTAAGTGGTCTTGGCTGTCACTTCCTCTTCCACTCTGTTGAGGGCCTGCTGTAATTCAGACTCTCTCTTGTTGAGCTGGGCCTGTACTTCTTGAAGCTGAACAGACTTTTCTGCAAGCTGTTCGCGGATGTCATTAAGCTCAGCTTCTAACTTCCTCTTCTGCTTTTCTAATTCTTGGCGCAGCTGCTGCTCTCTCTTCAGTCGCTCTTCTAAATCGGCAATAATAGCTTCATATTTATTTTTCAGCTTGGACAACTGCTTCACTTTCTCTTCCTCGTCGCCGGCATAAGCCTGCAAATCATTGAGACGATCCTCAAGTGACTTCTTCTCACGATTAAGTTTATTATTAGAATCTTCTTGAACGGCTAAGGTTTCTTCTAACTTCTTAAGCTTGCTATCAGTGGCGACCTTATCAAGCTGGAGCTTCTGTCTAGCTTGCTCCTCATCCTCAAGCTGTTCCTCTAGATCCTGGATTGTAACCTGTAGCTTTTTCTTTTCGTTGCCCACCTGGGTACTTCGCTCTTCCTCTTCCTCGATCCTATTTTCCATGTCATGTAAAAGCTCCTCTAGTTCCTGTTTCCTGGCCTGGAGCCTAACGCGGGACTCCTCCGCCTCGGCACAGAGCTCTGACTCGGCCTGCAGCTGCTCAGACAAAATATTCTTCTCTTCCACAAGCTGCGTGTATTTTTTCTCCAAGTCTTCATAATCAACCTTAGTTTTTTCCATTCTATCCATGGCGGTCTTCAGCTCTTGTTCCTTAGCACTAATCTTCTCCTCGCTGTTGGTGACCTGCAGGAGGGGCTTGACCTTGGTGAATAAACGCCACCATTGCCAGTTGCGTAGCTTAAGATAGGCAGCACAGTTACGCTGGATGATACGGATAGCGTTCAGCTGCTGCATACGTTTCTGGAACCTACGTCTAGCGAGGCACCCACGTGAGTACGCCTGGAACTGGATGATGATGTCAGTCAACTTCAAGTCTCGTTCCTCCTCGAGGTGAGCGAGAACTCCGGCGCGGAAGAAGATTTTACTCTGCCCGACCCGGTATAGATTGGGATCTAATTCTAGAGCTTGGATCATTTTCTCACAGGCTTTCTTGCCATCCATGAAGCCTTTGGGAATGACGTTGGGAGTGAGCAGCTCGTAACGCTGCTTGAACTCCTGGAATACAATCCTATTGGGGAAACCCTGTCTACAAATACGGATACCCTCGAGAACTCCGTTACAGCGTAGCTGGTCCAAAACTAGAGGAGAGTCTATTTTACCAGCCCTCTTCTCGTGATTCGGAATGATGCATCGAACGAAATTGGGGTTGGTGTTGTTTAGTGTCTGCATCAGCCTGAAGAGTTGTTCCTTGTACGTCTGGCCGACGGTACGGAACATTCCCTTTCTGGTTCTAGAGCCGAATGCAGTCTCACTAGCGGCAGCAGCCCCCATCCCAACAATCTCTGCATCCTTCCAAATCAAACGCACATATTCTTCTTGCGAGTTTTGCATCAAACTGACAACATTCTCGTTGAGGGGATCCATGTTCTTCAGCAGCCAGGACTCACAATTGTAGTCCACCTTCCCAGCGTAATGGATCAGGCTAAAGCTTGCCTTGTCACGGAAGTCGGGTTTCTGGAACTTAGGGTGGGTTGAATGTTGAGCGATCAATTTCTCAACAAGGGTTTTGTCGGTGGCTTTCGGGAACCAACATTCTTCATCTACGAGCGCCATGATACCCATGGGCTTCTCAATTAAATCGATCGTTGGCTGCAGATCAAGACCAAAATCAATGAAGGTCCAATCGATGCCTTCTCTCTTGTATTCTTCCTGCTCGAGGATGAACATGGTGTGGTTGAACAACTGCTGGAGCTTCTCATTGGCATAATTGATACACAGCTGCTCGAAGCTGTTCATCTTGAAGATCTCAAAACCGGCTATATCTAGGATACCGATGAACGACGCTCCTTGTCGCTTGGTCCTGTCCAGTGACTTGTTGATTCTCTGTACGAGCCACTTAAACATTCTCTCGTACAGCGTCTTGCTGATGGCTTGAACGGCGTACTCTACCTGCTCTTTGGTCTGGGCTTTAGTGACGTAATCTCGTCCTACTTTTATTCTGGGCTTGAGGAAGGCACGTGTGAGTTCGGTGACTTGCAGACCGATGAGGTGACAGGCTTTCTGGGCGACTGTGTTGTCCGGGAGTGTAGCTTGGTCGGAGTTTCTCTCTTGTTTGAACTGCATGTTGCCGAAAAGCATCACTGCTGAGACTATTTTGTGAGTAAAAACTTGCTCCTCTTGGGTGAATCCCATGATGTTCATGGCTTCCAATGTCTGGCGGTACAGCTCAGTGTCGTCAATGCCAGGTGCGGCAACGTTTCCGTGGTTCAGGGTTTTGTAACTCTTAATATCCTCAATCAGGCATTCTTTCTTCATCTGCGGCGACGACTGTTTTGTAACTTGATAGAAAACGTGGAAAGATCTCTCATCGATTGCTTGTTTAACAGATCGAGATTTCTCAAGCAGATATGTCTCGATATTGGCTCCGGCGATGTAACCCGAAGCATCGAAGTTGATACGGATGAACTTTCCGAACCTGGAAGAATTATCGTTCTTCACCGTCTTGGCATTACCGAAAGACTCGAGGATAGGGTTAGCCTGTAAGAGCTGCTGCTCCAATTCTCCGGGGATACTGGGCTGAGCGACTCCTCCTCCCTTCTTTAGTGAGCCAGCAACCGAGGCTAGGTACTGGATAACTTTCTTGGTGTTCTCTGTTTTACCGGCTCCTGATTCTCCAGTGCAGAGGATGGACTGATCCTCTCTATCTTGTAACATGTTTCTGTAGGCACTATCAGCTATAGCGAACACGTGGGGCGGGACTTCGTGCCTCTTCTTTCCCTTATACAGATCTATGACTTTCTGTGTGTAGATTGGCAGCCTCTTGTATGGATTGACGACGACACAGAAGAGCCCTGAGTATGTGTAGATGAGACCGGAGTAGTATCGCTCTTTGAGGTTGTACAATACAGAGGCTTCATTCAAACACGTTAATTCGGCCATGTCTTCTACTTTGTTGAATTTTGGCGGGTTCATCTTCTGTATGTCATCTTTGTTGACTACGACATGCTTGCCAGTGTCTTGGATCTCGACGACGACCTCTTCGCCCCTCTCTTCCTTGACGGAGGCAGCCGAGAAACCTTGGTTCTCGTGTGGGACCCAGATGAGTCGGCGTGCAGCCCAGGCTGCCTGTGCGGCGGGATCGTTGACGACATCCCGGTCCACTATCAAGTATTGCAGCTCCTGGCCTAGCCCAGGGCCATATGATGGGTCCGACATGATAACTGCTTCACCCTAAACTATCTGAAAATACAAATACAAAATCGTCATAAACATGATCAAACTCGAATTTGAAAAATCAATTGTAGTATCATTGTATTCCTAAATGTTTATCACGTTCACTGTATATATACCTGCAAGTTGAGTGCGGACAACTAAATTTGACCGCCGCAACTTATATGATATCATATATCAATATTGGTGCAGTTAGTTTGTATTATACAAAAATAGCATCCGTTTGATAAATGAACCAGTACGTCGGCAATCGTAAGATCAGGTAATTCCTCTTCCGATTGCAATCGTATAGAAATAGGTTTAAGTTTACTGATTGTAAAATCTACATCAATCCACACTTCACTGTTTGCACAGACCGCGAATAACCGCCTCTGCGCTCACCAGACGTACACTGTACAATTTTACGGTGGCTGTCACTTAGTTTGTTCCATTTAATTGCCAGTTTGCCACCTTAACCTGTATCGGTGCAGATATAGCAGCAGAGAACCAGTGAAGCCGCGTAAGGGCATGCATCGCATTTCAACGCGACATTGTGTTTTAATGTTATCTAATTCATAGGCTGGAAACATTCCAAATGCATTCCTTGCATATCGACTTCGGCGAAATTTGGAGCCATGCCAAATTTATAGTCTCCGTACAGGTACGACAGAATGGCTTTATAGGCGAGATTAAAATACAGCACACAACGCCCGTCTGAGATTTCCTCTTAAATGTTAAACTTTGTAATACCTTCTGTGCTGTTACAAAGATTTCGTCTATAGAGTACCCGTTGGTTTTAGAGATACATTTTGCACATACAGTGCACCATACTAGGGTAAGCTGTCGGTGCACACTCATTATTATTTAGTAAATCACGTCTCGACGCTTTCCATCTGGCGAACTTGCCGAACTTTAATAATGACGAGATGAGGTGCAGCTTGGCACTGTCGGTGCGAATTTTTACAGACTGCGTGACGTTCGCGATAATGGTTCAGTGTACAAATAGAGTTTGTGAGAAATGGTAGCACACACTTTAAACAGTTGACGACTTTGCTTCACTTTAAAGTGCACTTGAAATTACAATGACAAAGGCCACACTCCACAGCATTAGGAAAACAAAATGTCGTGTATACTGTATGCGAGTGGACTGAAAATACCTCTACCTTTCGGCGTTCAAGGGCACATAGATAGTCCAAGAATGACCTATTCTGGTACTCTCATTAATTAGTTTGCATTCTTGAAGCCGTCAGAAGAATGAGAGGGCTTTTAAGTCTATGGCCTTAGCAATTTTCACAGTTTTCTGTCTAAATTAGTTATTCTCAACCGCAAAACAGCCAAAGTACGCATTTGATACCTCACTTGTTATTGTAAAAGTCTGCGGGCTATTTGGCCACTTGTGCTACAGAACCCGCTGAAGGGTGAACAATGCTGCATACTGTCAATGTGTGATCATGCAGGGCACTCAGCGTGTTGCATGTCTATAATACGTGGACAGATGTAAAGCATACGAATGATAAATTACAGATTACATCACATATGTAGTGAATTTATCATAGTCTTGTATCCGATTCCCCAGGAGGGCATTTCCCACAGTAGTTTAGAACTGCGCAATAAATCAGACCACTGCACAATAATAATTACTAGTACAGGTACAGAATAGTTGAAATGGTTAAGATAGCGTATTCAACTTTTATGTGGACAGGAATTGGACAGGATGAGAAAGAAGCAACATTTGAATAACTATTGCGATCACAGTTTCATGCTATCTATCTCTGCATTGAATGAAGAATCTATGCGTATATAACTATATATTTGATATGTATGTAATTTCCATCGACCTGTGAGCACTGTTATCGTGTAAGATTTAAGACATGAGATTAAGCTTACAACTTAGCAATTATCTCAATCCAAAAGCTTTCATCTAGGAAATTCTCTGATAACCGATAAATCGCCACAAGATGACAAGATAGCTGCACATCATTTCATAAGTTAGACATAATGACCCCAAATGTAAATCTCGTGTATTATAATCTTGTTTGGTATTTGTTCGAAACACGAACGAAGTCCTGAGTGAAAATTCAGACTGGTCCGGATTTTCCCTCAGTTATTCTCCGATCAAAAGCAATTGCCATTTAAAGCTGTACGGTGTGAAACGTACACCAACCTGGGCAGTCACCAGCGTGTGACTAATACCATCATGGCCAGCTTTACAGAACAGATAATAACTGTCCCCATTTAACAAGTTGGCGTAAAATTCAATCCCAGCCAGTAAGTAAATACATCCATGTCTTATTTCAAATGTCTGAACAGACAAGGACATACGCATAGCTAAAGCGTGAGTTGAGGACAGCTATAAATGGGGGTTCAGTGTCATCAGTCGTTATAGAACACCAAATATGGGCTTAACCATTTACATCACTGGTGTTGAAGATCAATGCAAAGTATACATTTTTGTTCCTAGTTAATACGATATACACGATTGTAAATTCCTTATAACACGCGTTAGCTCAATGACCTAAGCATGAAGTCACGAAGGCACATTATACATCATTTTTTACAAGTGAGTAAGCGGTGATTCATGGATAAAGCGTCTCTGTTAGGCCCGATAACAAGGAGCAGAATTTCACTTACCTATTAAACTTGCTAGAAAACAGTATCCAAATTTCGAATATCACTTTTCTGATCGGCTATCATCGGCAACTCTGAAACAAAGAGGATCAAATATATGAAACCCACCAAGACATTCCAACGTACAAAAAATGAACTAAACCCATGTGTGGTGCAGTGGCTGGCACATGTGTCTATCCATTGTCTCAAAATCATTAGAAAGAGCACCTTCTGGTGTAAATCTTCACAGGTATCAATTGCTTGTCCACTGGTTGTACCTATACATAGTAGGGTAAATAGACGATCTAGCTTTGCGCCAACTGTCAAATGAAGTTGACAGATTGAACCTCAAATCCCCGGTCTCTCAGCCCCTGTTATAATCACTTCCGCGATAGAAGCGCCATCTTGAGAAAATATAAAGCACATTTACCGGCGAAATATACCTCGGATTATGAATGCCTCTGGATTGTATGATAGCCTAATCGGAACTGCTAAGGACCTAGAGATGCTACCGTTAAGTCGAGGTCCTGGTATGTGATCTAACAGGACACAGGGAGAGGTGCATGTACATATCCGGAAATGTGTCAAGTCCGTCATATCAAACTCGGCAAAAGTGAGTCATACCTCCAGGTCAGAGAGGTGCATAATATCGCACTGTGTTTAACATGGCAATTACGCCAGAACAAGTAATAAAAGTTATGCAGATTTACTCCTTGGCCATTAAAGATTGCTTGTTGACTAATTAAGGGATCATGCAACACATAAATACACGTAAATTAAGGCTATATTCTTACCGTTTCACAGCGATTCTAGCGGGCCATTCAGCCGACACCCAACAGGATCTGAATCCCATCGACCAATCAGAAGCCTCGTTACAAGGGTCAACAACATGGCGGCGGATTCAAGGTGATAATTAAAGAAAAATCGCCATAGGCATTTTTCTAGGCTTTATGATGGTATGATTCATTCTTTTTCTACTGCAAGAGAAGCCTGAAGTTTGCATATAACAGTCGACTGATTGATGGGTATCTCTACCCTTTCAGAGATCTAAAAATTCGTTTGACAATCCCCATTCATAAAAAGTGACATATTATCGCCCTCTGCTACTGAAATTATTGTATGTCAACTTTATCAGTAGTCGTGCTTTATCAGCACTTGATAAAGCTGTATATAGACGCAGCTCTGTATCATCGAGTTATCGGTATATCTAGGTATATTGTTTGACTATCGTATCTGCTCAGCAGTCCAGCTGTCACAAAGGTTCTTTAGGCAAAGCCGCTTTCTCATGATCGGAAATAAATAGCATATTATACCCTTGCCAAAAAATCCTAGCCAGAAAGTGGATGTACCTCGTATCATATTTCGATCAATCAACCTCACCATGTGTATTTGTAAATCCTGGGCTGAAAATACATGTTGAGAATGGTATCTCTTATTCGTAATTTGATTTTATGTGCTCTGAGTAATTGTCGAAATAATATGATTTACCACTATCTTCTCACACACTTTGAGCACTTGAGTTCTCGTGTATTCAGTGTGTATTTTACAGAAATGTGTTCCGTTGACTGTGTGTACACTACAGATTGATTGGTTTATTATTCTTTATTTTTGAGTTAACATTGATAATAGTTTAAGTGACAACAATTTTGAAAATTCGACAGA